>CM034148.1:290286656-290523108 GCA_019776745.2 Taxus chinensis | reverse complement strand
TTCACAATTTGTGTTAACCAAATCCTTGTGGGTTTCTCAATGGTGTGAATTGTTTGAATCTTCTTCCCACTACTGTGACCATAAGCTACGATCTATGCCTCTAAAAAGGGGCTCACCCAGTGTCTAATAATTCAACTGTCTCAATGTGTAAGACTGCTTCAAGTGCTTCACCACGTGTCAGTTTAATGTCTTATGTGAATAGTGTCCTTCTAAAAGGTGGTAATCAAGCCCGCAACAAACCAGTACGCATGTTGTCTTTTGAATATCTAGAAGTTTTAGATCACAAAATTATTGAAATGGCCATCATAACTCTCTGCACCCTCAGTATTCATCCTGCTTGCTATCCTTGAGCACACCTTATACTCTCTTCTCAAACTCAAGCGAGAAATGAATTTTTAAAGGAAAGATCTCTTAAAGCTGCATCGTCTACATACTCAGAATAACTAAAAAAAATGTTTGTACCAACTGTGTGTGCAACCCTTGTAACATAGTACACTGAATTGAATTTCCTATCGTAGAGCTCAATGATTAGCCTTTTACACACAACGCCACAATCTTTCATGCACACATTGCATTTGTGTAGGCAACATCTATTTAATGCCCCCTTACTATTTGGAAGTGACAGAGGACTCTCCAGGTAAATATTGTTGGGGGTTGGTGCCTACCTCCTCTCCACCTAATCCAAAACCTCCCGGTGTTTCTCAAACCCTAAGCCACCGAGCCAACCGAACTAGAACACCTATACCTCCTGATCCTGAAACTTGGTACTAGAGTCCAACTAAGAAGATTACTCCTCTATGTCCAATAGTAGTACTGAACTGCACCCTATGTCTACGTAGTGGTACGTGCCTAAAGAGAGCCATAAAATCGGCGGTGGCATAATTCTATGCATTGATACACCTAAAATGTACCTCGTCCAACAATAAAAACGTGTCCTGTACTATCATTGATTGTTTTTATTTATATTACTTATCCAACTCCCTACACTACCAAATTAGTCTTGTTGAGTGACTATTTTTTGTACTAATATTGGAAGACCACAAGCCTAAGCATAACTGGAAAGGTTGCTTAGGTAGACGCAGAGGCATCGCCCTGGGTAGTCCTCTCTACTATGCACTTCAATGTTGAAGGCCAAGGAGTTCCCGCTGAGGCTTTCCTAAATGGGGGACGTCCTAATCTCTTGATCCATTCGCCTTCAGTGTGAGCTCCAAATGCTTCAGGGTACCTCCCATCACATCTGTTCCTCAATATCTTCCTCCATCGATAACATCTCATTACTTCTCATCTGCCTCTTTGCATTCCGCATTAGATTTACGCTCGCAAATCTCTGCTACGTCTCTGCCTCTCCTGCAGGAAGGTGCTGCCATCTGTGCAACCACAACCGGCGCCGACGGCGCCCCACCGAGTGGGGGTTTTACGCAGTAACCACAGTTTTCTCCGCCCAAGTTCAAGGTTACCATTAAATTTGATTTCTAGTGTGGAAGGCCTGGGCAGTAAGGGCCCCCTAAGATATCATAAAATGGGGGGAATTCAGCGACCTCTAGGAACGAATCGTGGAAATGGAATGAAGCCAGAGAGAGGGGGTAAAACCACAAAACCACATAGCCACACCGCGTGGATCCAAAGCAATCAGCATCACTTAAATCAGGCTGAAAGTAATTTTGGCAGTAATGCCATACCCGATGCTGGATCACCTAGAAGTTTCCATTTAGATGCAGAACTCAAACCAGGCCACTCGGACAGTTCTACGAGAAAGCATAGTGAAGAATCGCTTATATAAAAAGTACAACAGATATTGTTCCACAATGGGGCGAGTACAGTCAAAACATCAGGATCCAGTGGGGATAACCTCCATCGTTAGGGCTTCCGTCGAGGGCGGTAGCTACTCCTCAACACTGTATAGGGTCAACAGGTCTGATCCGCATCATGACCCATCCTGAAAACAACAACTGAAAAGAGGTCCCGTAAACTAAACCATGCACTGCGAGGCTTAGAATGGTTGTTACAAAACCAGAAAATCTCGACACACGGTGCACTGCGCTCAACTCATGCCCCTGCACGCGCTTTTTACAAGCCTGCCTACACACACTGGGAACACGAAAAGGGATCTGGAGGTGCCACCGATCAAGAATGCTGCGGAAGGATGTGCGACCTCGGTGTGCGGTGTGATAGGTTTATGAAGACTGTGTCAGGTGTCCTGGGGATTGAGTAGGCAGGACAGAAGTTCCTGACCGATCTACAGAGGCGTATCCCAGTGCTCCTTTTTTGAAGAGATATAGTAACCAGCAGGTGTTACTGACGCTTCCGATCGGGATTCCATGAGCATCGTTGTCCAGGTCTGTTGCGAGACGTTGGCTTGCTTATGCGACTGGCAGCAAGTGTAGCCTAAAGATTACGTCAAGTGGGTGTGGAGTGGTCAGTGGTGTGTCGTTTGCTAAGTGAGTGAACGCTCGGTCTGGATAAATAAAAAACTGCCAGAACCACAGTATAATGAGAGCGGTCAGGAGGATTCCACAGTGTGGGATAGGGGACACAAGAAACAGCGGTTGCTTGAACAAAAAAAACAGAACCATGGCACACACTGGCTACACGGGTGTGTGGCGCGAGCGAAGCCCATGAGGAGCAGGCAGCATTTGGCAGAACATTTAACCAGCGCAATAATTCAGCAACACACAAAATGGGCGGCTAAGGGGAGATTGAGATTACCAAACTAGAACGCTCCCAGACTATCCTACATTTTGGAGTGTGTGAGGGGGGCAACCGGTCCTGCACCACGTTGCGGGAAGAATCGGCCAAAGATGGGGGGGGGGGGGTCACTGCGCAAAATACCCGTCCGTTACAACAATCGCAACCACAACATGAAGTGCGCGTAACAATAGACCGCGATGGGACGGGCAGGGAAGTGAAATGGGTAAGAGCTGGAGCCCACATCCCGAAACACGACCAGCTACTGCCGGAAGGCCCAAAAACTTATTAGTATCACGAGTCGCAAAGCGCCCGGACGTGTCCGGCCCATGGTTGGAGGGTGTAATGTTGCTCCAGCGATACGTTCGAGTTAACTGTTCAGTGAAATTGAAATTTTATCTTTAGCCCACATCCATGAAATGCACTCCATAGCCACTCCTCAAAAAATATCTTATGCATGTCTCGCACGTCTTTTCCCATTTGTATGCTCCACACGCTATCTCTAAAAATAGCTCGTACATGTGAAAATGGCTAAGTCCCAAATCTGCACTTATATTCTGCGTGCTTGTTCTCCCCTATCCTTTTGTACCTTTGATTGTGCCTTGTTCTCTTGCACGAACCTCTTATGTTCCTTCTACTACGTATTCCACTTTTTCTTCTCAACAATGTCTTCTTTTGAGTTTAATTTCTGCGTTCTTGGTTCTATATGTCGAATTTCTGATTGATGATTTATATTTTCTACTACATTCTTTTTTTATTTCTTATCTTTGTCGTACACTAGATCATTCCTCACTGGTTGTGCTTTGTTCATTAGTTTATTATTGTGTTGTGAGCATTTACTCTCCAATATTGGAATTAATAGTAAAATCCTTACTCTAACCATTTTTTCAAAGTAATTTTGTTAGCCTTTGATTTTATCTTAGGCATACAAGAGTAGAAGTAGTAAATAATTCATTAGAATACTTTCATGAGCTCTTGTGTCAAGTATTTTAGAGATTATGTTCAAACTTTGCATCTATTGAGTATCAATGAATGCAAATCTTTATTTGTAGAAATTGTCACTACTTAATCCAATTTTATGTGATTTATAGAATTCAAGGCTTCTCTAAGTGTTAAATTCTCTATTACAAGGAATCTCTCAGCCTATAATCTCCACTTTATGAAGTTACAATTATCATAATTGATCCCACCCCCTCATATTATCTTCCATTTTTCCATTAACCACTTTATTTCTCTAAATGTCATTGAAGGTTCCTTCTAGCCTTAATTATATTATCAAAATAATGCAAGAACAATCAAAATGTATCATCTATAGTAACTTGCGTATGGTATATTAAGCATATGCAACATATTTTGTGACAACTCATTAGAATGAGTGTTGTACTCATGGCCATGTTTATCCCAAATTGATCTGTCATTTGAAAATTCAATATGAACAAATACTACGAGTTCTCTCACCTTGGTTCAACTCAGGACCAAAAGTGACAGGAAAAGGCCATCTCATTTGTATGTTCCCCTCAATCATCCCAAGGCTTGACCCAAAGGAAAGTGTTAGACTCTTCCCCAGCTAACAAATAGCATACTACTTGTTCCACCACCATTTTAAGCATCCCCTTCCTTAATAATGTTTTCAAGCCACCAAGGGGTGTATAATTGAGGACTAACATGCTTCTGTTGCCATTTCCTAGGACGTTGATATAAGATTTATCTCAGTTAATAAAATTTTGAGTTAAATTTCCCCAGGCTGTATGAATTTCTAGTATTTCTTTATATAAGTTGATAGGCAATTTGGCTTTCAAAGTACAAATTTCCTGTCAACATGCTATTGGCACAATTATCAGGGAATTCTTGAGTTATAAGGGATTTCTTGATTTAAATTGAGAGGTATTTTATTTTTCATAGTGCAAATTTCTTGTAAACATGCTATTTGCACCACTTTTAGGGAATATTTTCTCTAGGAAAGGTAAAGAATGCGTACCTTTGCCAAGATTTGCAAAAATTAGGAAAATATAGACCATTTTGTTAAATATTGTTCAAAAATTCCAAAATACAAACAAGCTTTCCATAAATCTTGAGCCTTTGTGAGTATACTGATGGATTGGTAACCAGAAAAGTTAAAAAATTCATAAAGGTTTATAAAGCTTTATCTATCAGTTTTTGAAGCTATCATTTCAAAATCATTATGGGTTAATCTATACATCTAAGGTGCAAGGCCTTAGTGGTGGCTTCGTATTTCAAAGAAAATTTGGGTGTACCACTGTAAATTGTTTACACCTTATTGATTAACTCTCTCCTTTGCAAAGATAAGAGGAAGAAGATCCTTTTTCAATTCTGATCCCACCAGGAGATTACTCACAAAGCTGGATAATACACAGTCAAGAAGCAAGAAGATATGGAAACTAGTGGGTGGTCCAAATTCAAAATAAAATATTGTTCAAACTGCTGAATTTGATTCACCTTTGGTGGAAGACTACTCAAGTACATCTGATAGCTCTGATCCAAGTACTCCTCATGCATATTTACATTCTTTGTTTCAAGAGGGTTCAACATTTGTAAATAGAAAAGGTATTCTTCATCTTCCTTATCTGTTGACTCATAATAATAAATTTTTTAGTGAAATTGAGTCCCCAAGTGATTTCCTTTTTGTGGATCATACTCCTCTACCTCAGAGACCTCCAATTTCCTACCATTTCAACCCTCCTTTGGAAAATCCTCCACAAAATAATATGGAACAACCTCCACTAAGGGAGTCTTTTTTAATCACCACTTATGGACCAATAAGGTTCCATGAAATAGTGGGCTATCCCAATGAAGTTCCAAATGAAACTAGATTCATATTTCCTAGAGTTTAAGGGAGTAATTTTATAAGTGGAGATCAAAATCTTAGAGTATTTTATAATTTTATGGATGACTATGAAGTAGAAGATGAATATGTTTATGTAAAATTAATCATACATACATTAGAATAATATGTTAGGGAATGGTACAATTTTCTACCTACAAATTCAATTGATTCTTGGTTAGAAAAGAAGAATGCTTTCAGAATCCATTATGGTGATAATATTGGCCCTATGTTTCTTTTATAAAAGTTTGAAAAGTATCAAAAAGTATCCTAATGAGTATGTGCAAGAGTTTAATACTAGGTTTGATAAAACTTTGACTAGATTGCCTATTAATATAAGGCCTAGTGGTGATTCTTTCCTGAATAAATACTCAAATTTGATAAGAAATTGACTTATTATCTGAGGGATAAAACTCCTAGAACTCCAAGGTAGGATTTCTTTTTGGATGTCCAAATTGATAACAATATCGAAGCATAAGGGAAACCTCCAAAGAGGGAAGGTGTCAAGATGATTAATCTAGAGAAGCCATAGGAAAGTAAGGAATTGGAACTAGAGGAAGTGGTTAAAAATTTGGCCGGAGAATTCAAAGAGATCTCATACAAGCTTGTTAGAGAAAAGAAAGGATTAGCTTCAAATCCTAAAACTCAGAAAAAATATAGATTTAGGAATCTATCTAAAGGAGATCAATAGGATGATGACAGAGGAAGGGGACCTGTGGGTTTAGGAAAAAAGAAGAAATTTTTTAGAGAGAATAAATTAGTCTCAAATTCATTGATAACAAGGGTATCACTAGTATAAGTAGAACACATCATTGAATGGTGTGATAAGTGTTTATCTCCACAGTCACATTATGAAAAACTTGTTGGAGATGATGATGGAACTGATGAAGTTGGTTTTGATGACATATGCATGATGGAGTGTCCAAAATATTTAATGGTATGAGCCTCATCAACTGATCTATTATATGTTAAAACTATGGAGGACTTTTGGGCTTGCAAAAATCAAGTACTTTCCTTCCCTTTTCTTGTAAATGTTGATATAGATATGAATCAATCATTTGAGCTTCCAAATCATGACTTTGAATATTTAAGATACTTAATGATCAAAAATTATAATGGTGGAAACCCTTCTGAAAAGGATAGGTAGCTATTAATTAATGTTATTGTTACATAAGAAAAGTAGTATAACCTTAGGAATAGAAAATTCAAAGGACCTACCCCTGCTCCTAAGCCAAAAATTCCTCTCTTGACCAACATACCCAAAGATGCCCTCAAAATAAGTATTCCTAATAAAGATCCTATCAATACTTCAAGACCAAGTATTTTGCATCTGCCCAAGCAATAAGGGATAACATCCCATCAAAAAATACTATCACCATTACCTCTAATACAGCCCTATCAAAGTATGTTTCATGTGATATGGCTCAAATTCTAAGTTAGATAAAGATCACAATCCCAATTGTGGAATTACTAAAAATTTCTTAACATAGAAAAAGAGCATTTTAATACTTGGGGCTGAAGGATGATATGGTTGTCAAAGAAAGGAGTGAAAATTATTTTGTGACTCTACCTTTCATAGCTAAAATTGAAGTAACAAAGGATCGTGATAACATGGAAGAACCCCTAGAATTATATTTAGGCACATCCTTGGTAGAATCCCAATTATATGTGGATCTTTTATTTACTACTTTCATTGTCAATGGGTGGATTATTCATAATTTTATATTTGGTTTAGGAGCTTCATGTAATATCATGACTTTAGAAGTCATGAATGAATTGGACATCAAGATAAAAAATTCTTTTGGAAGGTGTTATACTATGGATTCAAGAGAGGTACCTTTTGTTAGCTATGTTAGAGGTCTATTAGTACAACTTGCTACCTATCCTAGAAAATATTTAACCATTAATATGGTGATATTTTATTGCCCTACTAAGTGGGGTATGTTGTTATCAAGAAAGTGGGTTTCCAATGTGGGAGGTAGTTTTCAGATGGATATTTCCTATTCCTTTACACCATTAGATGGGAAGTTAGTCAAATTGCATGTAGTAAAGAAAATGCTCCATCTTATTGAGGAACGCATGAATTCCTCTTATGAGGTATTGTATGTTTATATAGATTTGGGTAACTCCATACGTAGTTTATATTCCAAATATCATTGCATGGATTCTAATGCACATATTGAAGATGTCAATGTCCCCTGTACCATTAATTTTTATGGAGAATGCTCCAATGTTGGAAATGGAGCTAAAGTGCTTCTAAATTTTCCAAATCAGGTTTCTTTTAACTTCTCTTTCAAATTGAAGTTTGAATTTACTAACAACAATTTTGAATATGAGGAATTTCTCCTTACCTTAAGAGTTTCATTGAAGCATGGAATTAAGAACATTATTGTCAAAGGAGATTGGGAATTAATTGTAAATCAAGTCGGTAACTTATATGTAACTAAAAAGAAGAGGCTGAGACAATATAAGCATGCAATTTGGGACCTCGTAGAATTATTTGATTCCTTCAATATCCTTTATCATGAAAGGGATCAGAATGGAGCATCTAAAAAATTAGTTTTCATAGCATCTTAAAATCAAAATGAGATAATATCTCCTTAATTCCATTATGAAATATAAGTTCTAGTCCGACCATCAATTCCTAAAAACATTCATCATTGGCAGGTATTTGAGGATGATTCTCATATCCAAAGGTTTTTAAATTACATAGATGAGTTAACTAATCATCTCATTGATCTTGAACCCATGTTATAACTGTGTGAAGGAAGGGAGACCTCTTTGGAAAATATATAATTCAACTAAAGACAAACCTTATTCCTAGAGGACTGGTCGATCTTAAGTCAAATTTTGATAGTGCATATAAAGTTATGAACAATCCTATCCATACACCTAGAGATGTTCAAGAGTGCAATTTTGTAACTTATCAAATCCCAATAAAGGTTTAGTTGGATGTAGTATGAATAAAGAATAATTATAGTATTATACCAAGTTGTTGAAGAAATATCAGGATTACCTGGCATGGTCTTATTCATAACTAAAATCTTACAGAGAAGATTTTTTTAGCACAAGATACCATTAGATCCTCAATCCAATCCCTTTAGAAAGAAGAAAATGCCTATCAATTCCCTCCTTACAACAAAAATGTAGGAATAATTTACAAATCTAAGAGATGGTGGGATAATACAACACACTAGATACACTTCATGGGTGGATAACTTAGTGTTAGTTAGAAAGAAGAATGGAGACATAAGGTTATTTGTGTGTATTTTAGAAATCTAAATAAATCATCTCTTAAGGATGAATACCAATTTCTTAATATGGATAATATGTTACAAAAGGTAACAGGATCTGAGTTGTTATCTACACTAGATGGTTTCTCGAGTTATAACTAGGTGGTGGTAAAACAATCAAAAAAGTTCAAAATTGCTTTCACTACCCCACAGGGAACATATGTCTATGTTAGAATGCCTTATGGACTAATGAACTCCATCGCAACCTTTCAGAGAGATATGGATGCGGCCTTTTCTAGTTTCATCAATGATTTCATAGCAATTCATCAAGATGATATAATTATATTCTCTAGATAAAGGGGTGACCATTTGGGGAACATTGAAAAGATATTGATCAAATGTAGAGAGTATGGGATTTCATTTATCCCAAAGAAGTGCCACTTTGGATTGTATAAGGAAAAATTATCGGCACATATAGTGTCTCAGGAAGGAGTTATGACAGATCATGAAAGGGTATAGGTAATTAATAAATTCCCTATCCCTATGTCTAAATAGGGTATCCAAACCTTTTTTGGACAAGTAATTTTTTTGAAAAGGCCCATCTCCATATTTTATGAGATTACTATTCCCATCACAACTATGTTGAAGAAGGATCAAACCATCAAATGGGGTGAAGGGGTTTTTCAAGAATTTAAAGGAATAAATGAGGCACTCAAGACTGCCCGCATCTTAAACAGTCCCAATTATAACAAATAATTTCAGATGTTTTATTTTTCCTATGAGAATATAATTTATTCTATGTTATTATAGAAGGATGAAGAGGGGAGTGAAAATCCCATTTCCTTCTTTAGAAAATCCTTGTAGGGATCTGATCTTAAATATTCCATCATGGAAAGACACGCTTTTTCCTTGGTGAAAGCCACTAAAATTTTCAAACCCTACATTCTAAGCTCCAATTTTATAGCTTATGTACCCCATAGAATGGTATAATACATCTTATCAAAAGTGGAGATTTCAAGTAAAATATGTCGTTGGGTTAGCAAATTGCAAGAATATGACATGGATATTCAAACCACAAAATTGGTTCAAGGATTGGGCTTAGCAAGGTTGATGGCAGAGAGCAATTTGTAGGTGGTGGAGATACAAAATGTTGAATAAAATTGGTCACACCATCATAAAATGGTGAGCACTTTAGTTTGGTATAAAAATATAGTATGTTACTTGATGAAATTGAATCGTCCTAAGAACTTTGATAAGAATCAAAGTAGGATACTTAAGTTGGATTCCCAAAAGTATATTTTGACTAATCATGGACTGGCTTGGAAGACTCCAGAAGGAGTTTTTATAAGACATATCAATGAAGAAGAGGCACCTAAAACATTTTCATAATTTCAAGGGGGAGTGTGTGGAGGCCATTTTGCTGGAAGAGTTACTGGTCACAAAATTCTAAGGGCAAGTTATTGGTGGCCTTCAATTTTCAAAGATGCTTCCTTGTTGGTTTGAAGATGTCTGATTTGTCAACATTATTTTAGAATACTGAAAGCCTCTAGGGCCCTAACCCTTTAGCTTGTGTCTATGGAAGCTCTATTCAAATAATGGGGCTTTGATTTTATTAGTGAGATATTAGACTCTTCAATTTTTGATCATAGGTGGATATAAGTAGCGACTAGTTACTTTAACAAATGGGTTGAATCCATTCCCACTAGGAAGGAAACTCCTCAAGTATTCATGTATTTTTTTGGTCGTCAAACATGCACCCGTGTCTCAAATCTAGAAGAACTAGTTATTTGTGACAACAAGGGAACTGCCCCCGAGTTATGGGACCTTGCGCACTCGGGACGAATCTTCGAACAAGTCTAGTTCCTCTATCTATTTCTACTGTTATTGCTACTCGTAGTGTTGAAAGGGAAAGCTAAGCTAATAATGCCAATGGACCAGGGATATGAGGATAACATGAATGGAAACTACACTAAAAGGAGATGGCACCAAAAAAATAGGGATGAACACTATTTGTTCAGAGTGAAAATGAAGGGAAGTGCGTGGAAGAAGGATAGGCATGTGTAGAACAACTAAAATGCATCTAGATGTAGACACTAAAATTAGGTCACTCTCCCCTTTTGTCCCTCGACATATAAGCACCCTTTATTACATTTACCTAGCCATGACCCCCCTTCACCCCACTAATATTAATTTAATTAATTAAATTAAATTAATAAATTATCCTCACTATACTTATTATTTAAATAATATCTACAGATACAGTTCACTTAGACACCTCACTAAGCCAACTCAACCTAAGACCTATTCTTCGGAAGTTGCCCATAACTAACTAAGACTTACCCAAAACCTAAATATCAATGTCTACATCCCTTCTAACCACATTCCCACATGCTTGCAAGAAGCTCTCAGTCTAATCTGTAGGAGAATGACATGAGATCCAAGGAAATCAGGAGGATCTCCCTATTTTAGTAAACCTAGGAAATCTCACCTTGACTGACGTTAGTTACCCCTAATCGTCATCGGTTAATCCAGACCACCATCGGTTACCCCTTTTAACCCCAAAACAAACCTTATTCTCAAGGTTGGAGGTTAGAACTTGGACGTTGGAAAAAACTTTGGGATAACGTTGATGAGCAAGAAACACATCTTAGAGAGATAACGCATCTTTAGAAAGCCAATTCCAGTGAAAAACCCATATGCAATGAAGGAGATTGAACATCTTCTCCTGCATAGCCATCCCACCCATGATCTGATCTATCCAAGAAAAGAGGAGTGTGCATGTAACCCATGCAGAAGATTTTCTTCAGTTGGTGATCACTTGTAACCTTCAAACCCATCATCAGCACCTCCATCCCTTCACACACAGACATTCAATAATGGAATCCAAATGAGTACAACATCATACTTTCTTGGCTATTTCATTTTATAATTATTTTATCATCCATTGTTTATCTTGCTCCCTATTGGCCTTCTCCAACATTTTCACCTCCATATACTCATTAAAACCTCACCTAATCCTACTCTAGTCACCCAATACCTCATCCTGACCAACCAAAGTCCTTTTGTACAATCACAAAGGAGACCCCAACTTGTTCTGTGACACTTCCAAATTTGACAGTAAATGGCACCGGTTACACCTAACCATTGTCAGTCACCCCCTGACCGACACCGATCTCTATGTTTTCCAATACAGCCCTATAACAGACACCTACCCACCTAATTTCATCTCACCCTCATTTACCTATGATCTACCCAAGACCTTATGTCAGACATGCAGAGACCCAGAACCAACCATTTGACCTTTGAATCCTATTCTAGCTTAGCCTGTTAGATTAGATCTATTTCTTATTGTGTTTTTAAGTGAGACACCTAAATCATTTTAAAATAATAATAGGATTTACTTTGTTTACAACATTAAATTGTTTAAAACAGTGGATTGACAACCATCAAAGAAGAACCATACTTCCCAGATCTAGCATACGCTAGGTAGTTCATTGCCCATATTTTTTAATTCCTTATGGTGGTCTTGTTTTCATTATAGGTAGTTCCTCCTAGCCAAAACCAACAACCCATCAACGAACATTATTGTTTAAGATCAGCTTTGGATTCAGAATTCATACGCGCGCAACAACCCATCAACCAAAATTTGAATAGGTATTCCTCCTATGCCCATTACCCTATCTATTTCGTCAACACTTCAAAGAAACTATCTAAGAAAATGGTGAAACACCATCAAGTGCTTCTAAGTGGAAAGTACCTGATTCAAGTATGTAAGTGATGACATACGACCCTAACCAATGTACTTTGAGCTTTCCTGGATGGCACAAGAACTTTGAGTCATAGAAGAAGTACCATTTGTTTAATCTCAAACTTCTTATCCCTTATGTTTCTATCATGCCATGCCATCTACCTGGCTTTTTCTTGCTTCTGACTCTATCGTGCTATGACTTGTCACTCATCTAGTTGAATCATCTTCTCAATACACTCTTCTAAATACTTTTCATTAGCTAGACCTCCAACACGCACAATGTACAAAGAAGGTAACATAAATTATATAGGGATAATGGCTTATACACCAAACACCAACTGAAACAGTGTGGCTTTGTTCAATCTCTTGTAAGTTGTTCTGTATGCCCAAAGAAAGCTGACACTTTTTTATCCCAACCCTTTCTTCCAACATCACAAATTTTTGTCAATGTCTGGCTCAAAATCTTGTTGAAATCCTCAGCACTTTCCTTTTCCTGAGGATGGTAGGGTGTAGTTTTATGGTGTGCAACCATAAACTCATCTAATAGAATCTTGATTGTCTCACTCAAAAAGTGTGTACCCCTATCACTTGTCAAGATTAAAGGACATCCATATCTTGTAATAACATTATCCCATAGAAACCTTGTTTTTATAGCTGTTGTACAGTCCTTTGTAGGTGTTGCATCTGCCCACCGTGTGAGATAATCTGTGCAAATAATGATATAGCGTGACCTATTCTTGCGCGTGGCTGGAAAAATAGGTCCTACAAATTCAATGTCCCATTTCTCAAATGGTTCAGCACTAGTAATTGGTCTCAAAGGCATCTCATCTCTTTTCCCTAGTTTTCCTAGGTGCTAACAATGATCACACACCTTACAATTTTCTTTACAGTCTTTATACAATGTCTCCCACCATAATCCAGCAAGTAGTATCTTCCAGGTAGTTGCATCACCTGTATAATGGCCTCATGCAATACCACCATGGGCTTCTTCCATAATATCCTTGCACTCATGCTCTAATACACAATGGCGTGATAAATCATCTCTTCCTAACTTGTAAAGGTCACCACTGATTAACATAAATGGTGTCGTGCATATAACAAGCTGTTTCTTTTCTAATGCCTTTAGTCCTTCTAGTGCCACACCAGTCCGTATAAAGATAACAATGTCTTCTAATTCTGATGGCACATGTTGTAACCTATATAATTGTGCATCTGGCATGGTTTCTTCAATTTTCTGTGTTTCTTCTCCTGAGTGAATTCCAGACAAGTGGTCTGGTCCAGAATTACTTTTCCCTAGATTCACCACAACTGTGAAGTCAAGCTCTTAAAATAGGAGTACCCATCTGAATATGTGCCCTTGTAAGATGGGCTTGTTTACCAAGTACTTCAATGCCATATGATCTATATAAAACACAAATGGTGTTGCTAACAAGTACTGTCAAAACTTGTGCAATGCATAGATCATTGATAAAGCTTCGCGCTCTATAGTTATATAATTTTGTTCAACAGGAGTCAACTTCCTACTAGTAAAAAAAAATTGGATGATCGACAATACGTTCTCTAGGTTGAGATAACACAATGCCAATGGCCATTCCAGAGGCATTGTAATGAACATTCTCCCATAGAAACCTAGCTGGGCGCGGTTGTAGCCGACTGTACAGTCCTTCGTAGCTGTATTCCTGCTTTCAATTCCCACCTTGTGAGATAATCTGTACAAGTAATGATATAGCGTGACCCAGTCCTACGTGCGCGGTGGTAAACATAGGTCCTACAAAATTCATGGCCCATTTCTCAAATGGTTCGGCACTAGTAATAGGTCTCAATAAGGCATCTCATCTCTTTGCCCTAAAGTTTACCTAGATGCTGACAAGGGTCACATGCTTTGCAATATACTTTACAATCTTTATACAGTTCTCCCACCATAATCCAGCAAGTAGACATTTTTTTGGGTAGTTACATCACCTATATAGTGGCCTCCTACAATACCACCATGGGTTTCTTCCATAATATCCTTGCGCTCATGCTCTAATACACAACGGTGTAATACTTCATCTTTGCCTAACTTGTAGAGGTCACCACTGATTAACATAAATGGTGCCACGCGTATAGCAAGTTGTTTCTTTTCTAATGCCTTCATTCCTTCTGGTGCCACACCAGTCCGTAGAAAGACAACAATGTCTTCTAATTCTAATGGCGTCTGCAGTGTAACCTATATAACTGTGCATCTGGCATGGTTTCTTCAATTGTCTGTGCTTCTTCTCTTGAGTGAAATCTAGACAAGTGGTCTAGTCCAGAGTTACTTTTCCCTGGCTTCACCACAACTGTGAAGTCAAACTCTTGAAATAGGAGTACCCATCTGCATATGCACCCTTATAAGATGGGTTTTTTCACCAAATAATTCAATGCCATGTGATCTGTATAAAACACAAAAATGGGGTTGCTAACAAGTATTATTGAAACTTGTGCAATGCATAGATCATTGACAAAGCTTCACGCTCTGTAGTTGTATAATTTTGTTCAGCAGGAGTCAACTTCCTACTAGCAAAAACAAATTGGATGATCTACAATACCTTTGCTTGGAGGTTGAGCTAACATAGCACCAATGGCCATGTCAGAGGCGTCCACGTACACATGAAATGGTTTATCCCATGAGGGAAAGTGCACAATGGGCGCGGTAGTAAGTTTCTCCTTTAATATCTCAAATGCGCACTTGTTGCGTTCTCCCTAATAAAATGTACCTTTCCCTTTTAGTAATTCTTCCAAGGGTGCAACAAACTTTGGCATACCCTTTGATGAACTTCTGATAATATCCTGTGTGACCCAAAAATCTGCGCACCTCACTTTGACTAGTAGGCACTTCCAGGCCTAGAATGACTGCAACCTTAGTTGGATCAACCAACAAACCTTCCTTGCAGATTATATGTCCTAACAATATTCCAAAAGGTGTAGCAAATATGCACTTCTTGATGTTCAAAGAGATACTCAATTGTCTGCACCATTCAAACATTAAGTGTAGATTGTCACAATGATCTTTCACAAGCCCATATACTATCCAATCATCTAGATAAACCTGTAAAAAGTTGTGAATAAAATCTTTGAATGCCTGAACAACTATCCACGAGAATACAACAGGCATGTTTTTCAGTCCAAAAGGCATCACAGTATAGGAAAAGCTACCCCATTCAGTAGTAAAAGTTGTCTTTTCTTGATCCTCCTGAGTAATCCTAACCTGATGATACCCAGAAAACCCATCTGTGAAGGAATATATTTTGCACCCTGTAACTCCTTCTAGTATTTCCTTAGTAAATGGCGTAGGGAATGGATCTGTTACACATGCAACATTCAACTCCCTGTAGTCCACACATATTCTAATTCATCCATCCTTCTTGATACTGATCACCATTGGACTAACCCATTCTGACTCATCAAGGGGCTTGATAATTCCAGATTTCAACATGTTATCAATCTCTTCTTTGACCTTTTCACACAAATTGGGGTTCATTCTGTAAGGCCTCTTTCTAACTGGGTGTGCACCGTCCTTAAGCTTTATCTTCATTTCCCCAAGTGATTCATGCATGCCTTTAAGTTCATGATACCCTCGAGGGAATAAGTCCTGATAATCCCTGAGTAACTCAATGATCTTTGCCACTTCTGATTCTGACCAATAGTCTCCAATTATGACCTCCTTTGGCTCAGCCTCCGAACCTATATTCACCTTCTTTGTCTTCATGGGTTCGTGATAGGCACGCATATCCTTGTCTGCACTATCCAAGACCTCATGCACCCCTTGTGAATGTTCAATATCCAGGTTCTCAACTTCCTCATCATCCATGATGTAAACCATCTTTCCTTTCTCTTTCTCAAGGCAAGCGCATTCAAGTAGTATGGAGTCCATTTCTTCTTCCTTTTCAAAATGCACTCCAGACTCTGTCTCACCAAATAATTCCTGAATATGCTCTTCTACCTTTGCACTATCTCCCATAGTTAAGCGCTTGACAAATTTTAATGCTTCTTCTACTGGAGGTTTAGTCGAGAAGTAGTCAAAGGTCTGGAGCATTCCTGCAGTCAAATTCTACCAATTCCCAGTCTCTCGATGTAGTTCTGCGTATACATACCAGGTGCATGTGTGCATCCTTGTAGAGTAGAGTACAATCTATGCACCCAGAGTGAAGGTGGTAATGCTTCCTGTCCCACTGTCCAGAGTCTCTCACACTGCTGAATGTGATGTTGAACAGGTTGATCACCATTATAAGTGCATATCTGCATAGGTGCATTGCTCCTTAAAAACCTAGTAGATAGGGTGACTCCAATCTCCTCCCATTCTATAAGATTATCTCTATGGACTACCCACAATGCGTTGTTTTCCCACGCAAGGTATACACTAACATATCTCTTCTCTTAATTTGATCTGTCCACTGTGCTTCCATGGCTTTCAAAAATACAGGAAGATCTTCTACCCCTGTATACCAAGGTACTGTGCTACCTATCCGTCAAACAGAACGAAGTCCATTCTTGCACACAACCACACTTTTTACCTCGTGCCCTACTAGTTCATATGTACCATGAGCCCAATTGTCACAAGCAATACTCATAGTATCACTAATAGAATGAGAATCCTCCCACTATAGGATGCCTTCCTTTGATGGCTCATTGACCTCTGGGTCCTGAATAACACGTACATAGATTCTGTTTAAGTCCTCCTCACTTAGAGGCTCAACATATGGTGTAGACTTCCCATCTGTCAAAGGTATCACAACCCTTTCCTCCTTGTTCTCAAAGCTGATATACCCCTTATTGAATCTCAAGTCAGCATTATTCACATAACACCAAGGGCATCCAAGCAAGGCTGGAAAACTGTCTGCTTCTGCAAGTGCTAATACCTCAAAATCCCCAGTGAACTTGGCCCCTTGTATGGTTATAGATGCATCCTTCAAAACTCCTATGGGAGTGGCCTTAGTCTAGTTTTCCATAAACAACACATTAGATGATGGCTGCAATGGAGGCCTCCCCATTTGTACCCATGCATCTAATGTAAGCACATTTACTTCCGCACCTGTATCAATCAATATGTTGCTCAACAACCATCCATCCACAAAAACATTCAGAGTAATTTCCTTGTCATAGTCAATGCTATCAGGGGGAATATTTACATGCAGGATCTGTCATCCGGTCTCAATACTTGCACGTGGAGTGTTCCCTTTTAACCAACTTCCTAATAGTGGAATGATGTTCTCCTGGCGCAACATTTTGCACACTTCTCTCAGATCATCGATATCAGTTTGGACTATCTCTGATGCTTTCTTCTTCTCCTTTAAGTACTGTATCTCACCCTGAAGATTCCTTAGCACTTCCATGGTATCCTGATAAACTTCCTTCTGATGAGCAGGATCTGGGTACCTTGCATGAAAACCTCATCCTTGGTGATCGTAGGTTTCTGGTGTAATGCCTCTCTTGTGCGTGCCACTTCAGCTCATGTAGTAATCTTCACTGTTAATGCCTCAGGTCCTGGTGCTATCTTGGGCATCCACTGATCTTCTACCACGCGTTGGATTCTAACCATCCTGATGCCTTTGTTTTCTTGCTTATGTTGCTTACTCAGATGCTCATATAAGTCTGGGCACTCTTCATAGCTATGGTTCTTTCCACAGAAAGAACATGCAATATTCTGAGGACATTCATGCCTATAGTGGTCAGGAGATCCACATGTATAACATGTTCCATGAGGGAACTCACCTCTTCCTCCACCATGGCCTCATCCTCCATATCCACCATGATATCCACGTCCTCTTTCATGAGCTCCTTCAAAACACCCCTCATTCTTTTCATAGCATGTGCATTTGATTATGATCCCGATCCTGGTGCTCATTCTTACCCTTAGAATTATCTGTTACACTTGTCTATCATACCCCAATGTCTATAGCATCCTGGATCTGACCAATCAACCGAAAATCTTCAGTATCATGGGTCGTGGACTGAAAATTTTACAGTAACAAGATACATTCTTCCTTATCACATGTTGTAACAAAGGACAATGACTAGCATCATGATTCAAATGACAGATCTCACAGTCCAACAGTAATGAGCGTATAGATCTGTGAGGGAAACTATCCTTGGTGTGACCTTCCACTTCACAATCTGTACACCAAATTCCTGAGCACATTTCATGGGCTGAATTTTCTTGATAGCTTCTCTAACTATTTTTCCATAGCTGCAATCTGTGCCTCTAAGAATGGACTAATGCTAGTGTCAATGCTCCCAACTGCCTCAGCACGCAAAGCTTGCTTCCAGTGCTTCACGTGGATCAGTGTATGTCTTATGTGACAGTGCTCTTCTGAATGGTGTAATCAATCCACCAAAAAACTATTGTGCATGTTGTCTTGCGTGAATATCATAAGACAGCTTAGATAGGAGTGTTTTAAAATGGGCATCATACTCATGTACACTCTCAGTAGTGCCTTGCTTGATATCCTTGAGCACACTTATACTCTTCTGCTCAAATTCCATGATATAGAACTCTTTCAAGAAAGCATCCTTCAGTGCTGCATAATCCACACAAGTTTGATCAGGGTCAAACTTCCTATACCAGTTGTGTGCACATCCCTGTAATGTAGTAGCAAATTGACTTGCCTTGCACTCAGAAGTCATGATCCCTTTTACGTGCCACAATATTTCACACATGTGCACATGCTCAACAACATCCTCTATGCCTCTATACTCCAGAAGATGAAGAGACATCTCCATATAAATATTTTGGGGTTGGTGTGGACCTTGCCCACCTGATCCAGAACCTCCTCTGTTTCCCCTACCTCCAGAACCACCAGATCCACCAGAACTAGAACCACCTATACCTCCTGATCCTCCACCTGTAGCTGGAATAGGACCTGTAGATGTACTCCCCTGTGCTCTGATAGTAGTACTATACTGAACCCCTATAGTCTGTGTGGTAGTTCCACTTCCAGAGGTGAATCCAACATTCTGTGCACTTACATTCTGTGTAGATGATGCACCTGAAAATGTTCCTCCAAATAACATTGAAGCCATCTGTCCTACCATTGATGTACTTGCTCTCTGACTTACTCTGGTTCTCCTGTTTCCCAAATTCACTTGTTGATTACTTGTCGTACTAGATATTGGAAAAACCAAGCACAAGGGCTAGGTCACCAGGTGGATTAAGATGTGCATGCCCATGGCCCAGGTAGTCTCTGCTGGTGCACTTTCTGTGTGAGGCCAAGGGGGGATCTCTATCATGCTTTCCAAGATGGGGGAGTTCCTGATGCTCTAGCTCCATGTCTTCTACGTGAGCTTCAAATCCTTCACGAGCCATCTCTCTCCTCAACACCATACTTTCTGCAATGGTACATTGCTTCTCTATCTCCCTCTCGCATGCCTCATTATACTTAAGCCACCTTTCCTCTCTCTACCTTTCTACCACTAGGTCTGCCATCTTTCACCAAACCTGTTCCTGCCCTCACGTGTGGTGAGGTTTAGTTAGCCATCGGTTTACTCTCCAGGTTCAAAGTTACCATCAAGATCTTGATTGCCAGTGGAATACCTTACAAATATGCTCCTCTAGGATACCGCAAAAACTAGAATTCAGCTACCTCCAGGAAAGAATACGTCAAAATTGAATATTCCAGAATATAATTGTTTAGAACACCATGAAAACCACGTATCCACAGCGTGAGTCCATATCAGATCAGCATCATAAAGGGCCTGAAATTCTTCTTGTGTCTAGACAAGTGCGTGATACCTCCAATTCCACTTAGATGCATAAGCAATCAGCCACTCGTATAATTCTACTGGAAAGATGGTGAAAAATCTCTCATATAAGTTGTCATACAGATTATGTTCTACCCAAGTGCATGCGTTAAACTCAGATCCAATGTTGAACCAATTGCCGTGCATATTCTTCCTCCAGATCATGTATCCACTCTTCAATACTTGCTATATTTAACCGGTATGTCTTCATCGTGAACCATCCTAAACACAACTGAAAAAGAGGTCTTGGCAATGGAACCAATGATGCAACCTAGAATTTACTAGATAATACCCTAGACACGTTGGCACATCACTCAGCCTAGACTGAGCACTCACCCAAAGTGCGCAAAGGTACTAGGTCCCTCTTTAGGGTTGCTGTAGTAGGATGTTAGCATGATGAAGGACTTAAACATATAGATCCATAACTAATACATCATTCTAAAGTGCATGTCATATCTAGATCTAGGAAAGAACAAGCTTAAACAATAATCATGATTGAATCAAGAACATGCACTACTCAATTACACACAGGAATGACACTTAGGTTCAGTCAATATCTTCCATCTCTTAATTATCATAATAACACAGAAGCTTCTTACAATATTGGCAATCTATGCCGATGCGTGCATGGATATGATACGGTAATCTAGAAATGTGTACACTATGTTATCTATCTCTCTATGTCCATCATCTCCCTACTAGGTAATTCACTACATATATATATAGGGTGGGGACTTGCCCTTCACCGCTTATCTATTCCAAAAATAGGCCGCATGCTATTAATAGCCACGTGCCAGGTTCAATGCATAGCCACTACATGTAAGTGTGTTATCTATAGACTCCTGATAGTTAACTGAGGTGAAAATCCTATTCTTAGACTGTCTCCACGCAAAAACACTCTGAATCTGATCCTCCAGAAATAGAAAATGCATGGCACGCACGTCTCTGCATCATTGGTGTGTTCTGCACGCCATCGTGTCTAAAAATAGATCTTTATGCATAGCCACACATGGCTAAGTGTGTAAAAAAATAAACTTTTGCTCCACGCGTACATTCTTCCTATCCATTTGCGCCTTTGTGCATGACTTGCTTTCCTATGCATTCTTCTTGTGTTCTTTCTCTGTCAAGTGTTATTTGATCAACATCAACCATAATATACATTTCTAAAACCTTTAGAATGCATACCATGATGATGTATGCTTGTACCATACTCAAGACCATGCATAAACACCATAGGATCTCACCAAAAAGAAACACTACCAATCAACCTTCATGTTTTACTTTGACTTACACCTCATGGAGACTCCTAAACAATCTTTAATACCTTTACAATAAATGCAATTTGACATCAATTACAACACCTAGACACAATGGCCAACAGGATGTGCACTAATGGGACCCATCTTATAATTGTTATGGACTACACATGAGGACTAGTTCCCCCATATAGATTTGCAACTATAAAATTATTTAATAAGTGACCAATTTGAAATTTATACATAAACTTTTGTTCTAAAGTATTTTTGCAGTAAATGTAGTTAAACATTTATCATATTCTACTGTTAAGTTATTTAATTTTTTTATAAATATTTCTATATGTATGCTTGCATGTAACATCCTCATTTTAGACAATAGAACAAGTCAAATTTTTTTTTTTTTTGATAATTGCATACTGGTTCTAAATACATAATTTAGAACTCACAATTCAAATAACCATTTATATAACAGACAACCATATGCAGCTGTAATGACTCGGAATACCTCCGATCTATTCATTCCATGACTCGGTAAACTACCGATCTATTCATGAGTAAAAAGAGTTAGTGTTCTTAATTAACACAATACTCTGGCGGTTCTCTTCCTAATCTGGGATTCAGAATGCTCTGTCCAAGGAATCTAACTGAATAACTGTTACCATTATTCATCGGCATCTCATCCCTTAGACTAGGTGAATTAGGACAACGCAATCAGCAGCTTGCGATACTTTGGCCAAAGATTTGAAACATATTGTTCATGTCTCGTATTCCTTAACGGCATACTCGTCAATCTGGAATACGTCCTTCACCCCATTCATATGTTATATAGAATGTCTTATACTGACTACTGTCAGTCCTTTCTTTCACAGCTGAATCACTCAGAGGCAGATTAACAAGGTGATAATGTTATATGGATGCCTACGAGGATTAGGGATATGAGGACATACTGGTTCAACCTTGCAATTCAACAACAGTGTGTCATGATACCCCAAATCTCCGAGGCAGTCTTATAACATGGTCACGTTCTTAATCGGTCCCAAGGTAACTCGTGCAAAATCAAGTGTAAATCTTAGCGATCAATGCAAAGGGTGTCGCCATAAGTCACCTGCATTGTTGTAACTTCGAGAAGATCCTAATCTTCTCGGAGGTACAGCCCTGCAGTCGACCTTATGTCGTCATCCTTTAAATCCGCCTCGAGAAGATCTACCCAAAAACAAGCGTTACACACTAGAGATTAAATTACTTCTTAAGACTTTTCCCTAAGGTTAGCCATTTCCAATCCCTGGATTCATTTTCTTAAGACGACCCTCCTCCATTAATCCCATTACTTGGTAGAGGTATTAAGGTCTAGCTTCTATCAAGGAGTCATTAGAATACATCTGATTCTAAGCAACAGATTCAGACAATATCTCATAACCTATGCTTGAGATTGCCACCTGAACTCCATTGATTGCTATCAGTTCTCTTAACTGAATTTATATCATACTTTTTAGTTTAAAGATATAAATGATTTAGAATCCAATTTACTATTGTCCTGTTATACTTAGGACTAGGGATTAGTAATTCAATCCAACTTGTTTAGCGTTATCTTTTAGGCTCAATTTTAACCTATCCTCTAGAGAGACAATAATTAAATTACAATATTGCATTATCCAGATCAAATTAGAACTACTAAATACTCATAAGAATTTAGTCTAATTACTTACAAGCTTTCATTGTCAATCACAAAAGCATCCATATTATACAAAGATAACTATGCCTCTTCGTTACGTAAACCGAAGAAGTTCATCATTCATAATAGAATACAACACATAAGTATCAAACACTTATTTTCATTCCTTTCGAAACTCGTACAATTACATTTTATGCAACAGCATACTTGATATAATGCTAACGGAAAAGAAACATCTTTTCTCATATAGTACATCCATAAAATCAAGCTGTAATTCATAATAAATCAAATAAACTATCTGATCGGACTGCCAGATCTGCATTGTATTTACCTCTTACGGCAACCATCTGCAAAAATAGTCAACATGAGTCAGTTCAATGAACTGAGCATGATAAGCACTAACTTTTAAAACAATTGCAATCCATCAATTGTTTTCATTAAAACACCCTGTTTAAATGAAATCAGATATTCACAATAAGTAAACATGATTAGACTATGCCCTTGTAATACTGAATGATTACAATTATGTAACTCTATCATTGTTACAATTAGTCTTAATCATTTTCTAATATTTCATCAAAATATTAAGAAACAAGGAACGAATGCACACAACAATCATTAAACCCAAAATCACAACATTGGTCAGATTGTTTCATTCTCCAAAAAGGAAATAACATAACAATTCGGGATTCCACCAATATGTTACAAACAATTTCCTACTGATAGTTCATTATCATAATATTAAATAAAGGAAGAGAAAGAATCAAACCATTCATACTTCCTTTTACATAAGTTCATCACTGTACTGCCTTCACATATGAAAACAGTCAACCAGTATATAAATGAACAAGTTAGACAGGCCGAAATCAAGATCACTGTTCTAAATCACGAAAATAGAAAACTCAGCAAATCTCTTGTACAGAAACTAACACATCAACATTTCATGTAACAACCATAAGCCCAATGCAAGTTCCTTTTGCACAGTAAAGCCTTATCACCAGTTGAAAACAAGAGCTACAAGCGTATCGCTGAAAACAACAACTCAACTATTGCATCAACAATCTAAGGTTTCCCAAAGGACTATGCTATGTTTGCCCACACGGTACTTCCAAATCATGCACAGTCGATCGGACAGATCAAAATGGAAGGAAAACATAGCATACATATTCTTGCTCAGTCAAAATCGGACTGAAGTGAAGGAAAGGAATTCAACCAAACGATCCTTACCTTGCAGCATGCAAGTCTTGGTGCGTTATTCGCGACTTACCCTAACAAGGTCAAAACACGAAACAGTCATCCAAACACAAGGACCTCAAAAGTAACAAAGACAGTCCAAGGTCAAGCTCAAAAAGAGACAGTAGTACAAGTTACCTTCCCAGAATTTCCAATGATTCAAACGGAGGTATCAATTCATGCGAAAAGCTTAAGAATTCATACAGACAATCCTCAACAAAGCATATCAATAGTCAGACAGCAAAAAAATACTCTCTGCCAATCATTTTTACACTAATTTGCTCAGGTCAAAGAAGACATACATGTCCTACCTAAGAATCTGTACCTCAAATCCCAAAAACACGAAGGAATTCCAAATGCAATAACAAAATCGAAATACATGTTATTCCATTAAGTCGCCGGGCACTTAAATTACCAACACTTAACTTTATTCAGCTCATGAATAAAATGAATCATTCATTCGACTCCTCAGAGTCGTCCAAGTCGTAATAGCATAATCTATATATTCACACAGTGACTGATAAAGGTTTGCACGCATAACCACTGAACCCTACAGCAACGTACAATGACATAGATTGATAAATCCATATATGCTATTCATGGATAACATTCAGAAAGAACAAGCGAAGCAAATCGAATATCCATTTCTAGCAAGGAAAAGCAAACTAAGCCGCTTCGAACTTTCTAATAGCTTTCACATAGAAAGGAAAATGCATATACAGGAAGTCTTTATCTTTTAACTACTTCAAATAACAGTAGACAAAAGCCCTGTTTCTTCTTATCAGGCTTTTACAAGAATCCAATCACAAAACTTGCGGATAAATCTACATTCCAGCAAAAGAAAGCAATACGATTCAGTCATCGACTCCACTGAGTCGATACAACAAAGTACAGGTGTATTTATATTATACACAGTGCACAAATAATCCCGCTAACCTAATAACAGGAAAACAACTTCCGCTAGGTCGAAAAGACTATGGTAACACTACAGTTACCTGTTCCAAGCCAAAAATTGAAAACAAAATGAAACCCGAAAGTATCACTAGTCGTTGTCAACACCCCATGACCGAGCTCCGCCAAAAAGCCATAATACCAATCATTCTTACAGTATTCCTTCAAATCATTAATACAGTTTCTATATCAAGAAACAGCGACCACGAATCAAGACATACAGTGGTCCTATACTACTCATAGGTATATTCCAAGGGCTCACGCCAAACAGGCCGAAACACTCGCATATTGTTAATAAATACCTCTCATGCATAATCCAGGAAGAATGCACAAACAAGTAGAGTTAAAATTCGATTTCCACAAACACCCAACAAACGGATTTGAAGAAAATCGAACCAGAAGAAATACAGTGCCAATAATCAAACTAGATCTCATAGAAAATTCATCTAATCTTCACAGAACATTTGAACAGAGTTGTTTTAATGAAAGCACTTGAAAAACAGCAAGATATTTAAAGGTTAGGGCCTAGCATGCCTGTTTGTTGATCAAATTTCCGAAGCAGACCACAGGAAGAGCTCAAACTTCCTTTTCTTTTTCCCAAATACAGCGACCAACAAAATTTCGCTGTCCTATTTACAATATATCCTCCATGGCAGAGAAAAGAGCCAGAGAATTTCATTCTCGCCATGCAACTCAAGAGAACTGGTGCTATGAACAGTAAACTAGCAGAGAAAGAGAGAGAAGAAGACCGAAAATCGCGATACACCAAACAAACCTTCCAACTTCTCGTTTGCATGCTGTTCCGCGAGCTCCGGCTCGACTCCCTAGACATTAAGTGCCATTAAACCAATTTTCCCGCTTAATCTCAACCCCCACCGACCGCCGAAATTGGCGACAGTCCATCCAAAAACTCAAGTTCATTTCCAAACTTAGTAATTGCCAAGTCTGCCAAGGTTAGCCGCCGCCTAAGCCTCCGCCATATGCCTGTCCCTCATCCTTATCCTTCCCATTTATTGCCATAGAGAATAGCGCCCAAGGTTCGCCACCCTTCAAAGGCCCCTTCCCAAAACTCTTAGTTAGCTAGGTTAGTATCTTAGGTTAGAGTTTTAGGGTAATGACCATGCTAACCATTTTACACTAGTTTTTATTTTAGGATCATAACACATAGCCTAGGTCTAGGTTAGACTAACAATAATCTAACCCCTAGGTAGGTTATTGTTTTAGGTTACTAACCCTTAGTAATTCAGTTTGGTCCTTCTCCTGAAAACTCGGAGAGACCTGTATCATACTTTCTAGAACAGAGCCACTCCTGTTCTTATTACAGAATTGTATGTCAATGAATTATTACCTGGTCTTTAATCGAGACCTTCCAGATATACTAAATATCGGGAACCGTTTCATTTCTCAAGATCAGCCTGAGTCATACTCCTGACCAGCTTACTAAATGCTTCCATACCTTGCAACCTGTTCAAGGTCTGTGATATAATTTATCACATACAGATTTAAAGCATTACTTGGATCAATTCCTCTGGTCCAAGTCTAGATATTATTGATGAATACCTGTATAATTCATTCCGTGATCAGATTAATATTCAGTCACAAAATGAAATAAATAAAAGAGTCTATTCATATTTTGACTCAGTCAAGATCTGCAATCTGCAAGAAATTTAATACATATCAAGCATGATTTCCGAATCGAGGTACACAATCCATTTACTAGAAATCACATATCAACACTTGAATGCTTAGGAGAAAGTAACAACAGTTCAGGGTGTTACACGGCACGTGCTAATTCACCGACAACTTGGCATGAATGCCACAAGTCAAGATCACTGTTCTGAATCACGAAATAGAAACACAGCAAAACTCCTGTACAGCGAGGAACACATCAGTGCAATTCAGGTTTCGGGTATCGGAAAGCCCAATGCTAGTTCCTTTTACACAATAAGGCTTTGACACAAGTTGAAAACAAGAAACTACAAGCGTATCGCTGTAAACAACAACCTTATTGCATCAAGCAAATTGAGGTTTCCTAGAGATTATGCTATGTTGACCACACAGTATTTCCAAATCATGCTCAGTCAAATTGGACTGAATAAATGGAAAGGAACATAGCATACTTATTCTTTCTCATTCAAAAACGGACTGAAGTAAAAAGAAATGAATACAACCAATCGATCCTTACCTTGGCACATGCAAGTCTTTAGTGTGGTATTCACAACTCACCCTAACAGGGCCAAAACACGAAAACAGTCATCCATACTCAAGGATCTCAAACAGTGACAAAGACAGTGTCCATATGTCAAGTTCAGAAAGAGACAGAAGTACCAGCTACCTTTCCAGAATTCCAAATGATTCAAACGGAGGTAACGATTCAAGCAAATGCATGTTAATTCATACTGATATTCATCAACGAAGCATAATAAGAATCAGACGAACAAATTAATCTCTGATTTCAAACCAAGAACCCGACTGAACTCTGCCAACCTTTTTACACAAATTTGTACAGGTTGAAGACGTACATGTCCACCTAAGAATCTGTACCTCAAAATCCCTGAAACACGAAGGAATTCCAATCGCAATAACAAGATCGAAATACATGTTATTCCATTAAGTCGCTGGCACATAAAATACCAACAACCTAACTTTATTCGGCTCAAATATAAAATGAATCATTCAATCGACTCCTCAGAGTCGTCCAATTCACAACAGTATAAATCTATATATTCACACTGTAAACTGTTAATGGTTTTGTACTCACAACCACTGAACCCTACAGCAACATACTATGAAATTGGTTGATAAATCCATCTATGCCATTCATGGAAAATATTCAGAATGAAACAAGTGAAGCAAATCGAATACCCATTTCAAGTAAGGAAATCAACTGAGCCGCTTCGAAACTTTCAAACAGCTTTCACAAAGAAATGCAATGCATACCCAGGAAAACTATACTCATCTTTTATTACAAATAACCGTGGTCAGAAGGCCTGTTCCATTCTCTACAAGGCTTCCACGAAATCAAATAACAAAACACAAGGATGAATCTACATCCACAGTAGTAGATAGCTTTATATGATTCAATCAAGGACTCCACTGAGTCGTTATAATAAAGTATAGATGTAACAATATTATACACTGTCAACAATAATCTCGTTTCCACAATAACAAGGAAAACACTTCTGCTGGGTCGTAAAGACTACGGTAACAAAACAGTTGCCTGTTCCAAGCCAAAAATTTGAAAACAAATGAAACCTGAAAGTATCATTAGTCGCTGTCAACAAAACCCCCGACAGAGTTCCCAAAGAAGCAATAATACTGATCAATCTTACAGTATTCATCAGAATCATTCCATACAGTTTCCATAACAAGAAACAACGACCAAAAATCAAAAACATACAGTGGTCTTATACTACACACAGGTATATTCTATGGGCTGACGCCAAACAGGCCGAACACTCAAACTTTTATATATAAATACCTCACATGCATAAGCCAGAATGAATACTCAAAGAAATAGAGCTGCAATTCGATTTCAATAAACACCCATCAAGAGGAAATTGAAAAATTGAACCAGAAGAGATACAGTGCCAAAAATCAAACAAGATCTCCATAGAAAATCATCTATTTTCTAAAAACATTGAAACAGAGTTGTTCTAATGAAATCACTTGAAAGACAACAAGATATTTAAAGGTTAGGGCCTAACATGCCTGTATTTTGATCAAATTTCCGAAGCAGACCACTGGAAGAGCTCAAACTTCCTTGTCTTTTTCCAAGATAAAGCGACCAACAAAATTTCGCTATCTCCATCACATATATATCTTCCATGACAGAGAAAAGAGCTAGAGCAGATCATACTCGCCATGCAACTCAAAGAGAACTGGTGCGAAGAACCAGTAAACAAGCAGAGAGAGAGAGAAGACCGAGAATCGCGACAAACCAAACAAACCTTCAACTTCCCGTTTGCATTCCTTCTCACGAGTTCCGAGCTCGTCTCCCTAGAACATTGAATGTCATTAAACCAACTTTCTCGTTTAAACTCAACTTCCACCGATCGCCAGAATTGGCGAAAGTCCAACTACAACTCATGCTCATTTTCAAACTTAGCGACCTACCACATCTGCATAGGTTAGCCGTCGCCTAAACCTCCACCATGACCTGTCCCTCATCCTTATCCCCAGCATTAATTGCAATAGAAAATTCCGCCCATGGTTTGCACCCCCTTCCATAGGCCCCTTCACAATCTCCTCATTAGTTAGGTTAGTATCTTAGGTTAGAATTTAGGGTAATACCCATACTAACCAATTTACACATAGATACTAACTTAGGATATCAACACATAGCCTAGGTCTAGGTTAGCTTAACAATAATCTAACCCCTAGGTTAGGTTTTAGTTTTTAGGTTACTAACCGTTAATAATTCCAGTTAGGTCTTCATCTTGTAAACTCAGAAAGACCTGTTTCATACCTTCTTAAACAGGGTTAGCTTCCTGTTCTATTGCAGAATTGTATGCAACGAATTATTACCTGGTCCACAATCGAGACCTTCCAGATATACTTCCATATCGGGAACCAATTCATTTCTCAAGATCAGCCTGAGTCATACTCCTGACCAGCTTAATAAATGCTTCCATACCTTACAACCTGTTCAAGGTCTGTGATCTAATTTATCACAAACAGATTTAAAGCATTACTTGGATCAATTCCACTGATCCAAGTCTAGATATTATAGATGAATATATCTATAATTCATTCCGTGATCAGATTAATATTCAGACACAAAATGAAATAAATAAAAGAGTCTATTCATATTCTGACTCAGTCTAGATCTGCAATCTGCAAGGAAATTACAATACATATCAAGCATGATTTCTAGATCGAGGAACACATCCTTGCACATGAAAGAATGAGGTGTGGGAAAAAGGTAGAAGGAAGGCAAGAATAACGCGTGTGGGGAGTGAAAGAGAAAAAATGATGAGCGGAGAATGTATGGTCAAGGTGTAACTATTATAAGGTAAAGTGTTGGGCAGCCGAGAGGGCTAGGGAATTAGCTTATTGAAGCAAGTGTAAGGTGTGTACATAGACTTAATGGGTGCTAGGAAGAAGGTGAATGCACAAAATATGTGCATAAGGTAAGAGTTAAACAAATAGAAAAAGAAAAATGGGAAAGGAAGAAGGGGAAGTGTGCAAGGGCACACAAGGAAATAGTGACCAAGTGAATGTGCCAGGGGGGAACTGAGGTGCAAACCACTTGTAATGAAGATATTTGAGCCAAAATATGTATGTAAGTTATCCAAATAAATAGAATAATTATTTGTATAACATTTATGGTAACTTTTGAGGCCATCTTCATGCTAGATAAAGGACATCTGTAGCCTAGAGCGTCTATTGGGCATGGATTCTATAATGTAATCATGAAATTCTAATTTACAGCTTTGAAGAACTACCTCTGAAGTGACTTTAAGGATCATTTCTTGACTCTACTTTAGATCCTAGAAACTATTGAAAGAAGATTGACACCCTAGAAGCAAAAGAAGAACGCATGCAAGAAGCGCGTGAGAAGAAATAACTATGTAAAAATAAACAAATGCATGCAATGCACTTGGAGGAATTTAAACTACTCTAATATATACAAAATGATGTAGAAAACTTAATGGAAGGGTTTGAGATAGATCCCATTTACTAGAATTTACAGTGCACCTCCATCAAGATGAGTTAACTCGAAAGAGTTAGCCTCCTTGCATGAAATGATGATGTATGGGCCACTCGAAATTGCATCAAACTTTGAATAGCACCCTGGTTTAGCTTTATAAGAATCCCATTTCAAGACCAAGTAGGCATCCCATTTCAAGACCAAGTCCCCAAATTTGAAAGCTTGAGGCCTGGCCCTTCTATCAAACCATTTCTTTGTTGCTTGCTGATGTTGTTCTAGCTTGATCATGGCAGAGTTACTTAACTCTTCCAGATTAACCAGCTCTATCATTCTAATTTCTTTTTTGTCTGTGTCTTTGAGCTCTAGCTTATGGGAAAACGCCAATGAGTTCAACTCTAGCATCAAAGGAAGGGTAGCCTTTTTTCCATAGACAATATTGTAAGGTGAATTTCCTATTTTCTTTTTAATTATGATTCTATTTACCCAGAGCACATGTGAGACCTTTGTATGCCACTATCTTTGGCTGATGTTCATTGTGCACTTCATGATCTTGATCAGGTTATTTTTTGTTACCTCTTCTAGACCATTTCCTTGGGGTAATAGCTGGAAGAAATCTTCAGATAGATTCCCAAATTTAGATCCCAATCAGTGATTTTACTGTCAAGGAAGGATTTTTCATTATCAGAGATAATGGTTTTAGGAATGCCAAACCTTATGACTATACCTTAGGGAAAGTCAAGGACAACTAAGTTGGTTGATTCCTTGAGCACAAAAAATTCTATCCATCTGGTGAAGTATTCCATAGCTTTCAACACCTATTTGTGTCAAGCTCTTGAAGGTAGATTGATCATGCCTATGAAATCAATACCCCATTACACAAAAGGCTGATCCACTTGGATTGGTCAGAGGGGAAGTGTTTCCAATCTCTTCTTTCATGTAAAGAAGGCACATTCCATGAATTTTATGACCCACTTATGTGCATCTACAAATATAGTAGGCCAAAAGATACCTACAATTATGATCTTCATTGCTATAGTTTTCACAGACAAGTGTCCACCAAATAATCCATCGTGAAATTATCGCTAACAATTTTTCAGTTTTTGTTCCATTGATACACCTTAATTACACACCATCAAGGTTCTTCTTGAAGAGAAGTCCATTAATCAAAACATAAGGGATAGATTCCAACCCTAGATGTCTTCTCTTTTCCTTGATTAAGCCAAGAGGGTATGCACCCTTGGAAAGGAATTTGATCATGTCCTTCATCTAGTCGTGCACACAAAGATTTATATTCTAATCAAGTTTTAGACACTGGAGAACTTCATCAATAAATAATGAAGTCTCATAATCATTATGTGTGTCCTCAGCAAGATGCCTGCAGAGTGTGCTACCTCTTACCAGCTTTGTTACTTTGATATTCACATCATACTCCATGATTTTGGTCACCCATTATGTTCTCTTTTCACTAATTTATGCTCCCATAATGAAGTCTCTAATAGAAGAGTGGGAAACTAACACCTTAATATGATTTGTGGTGGGAATAATTTTGATTTTCTTGAGCACGTGCATGATGTTGAAGACTTGCTTCTCCATGTGACTGTATTTTAATTCATAATCCTTTAGCAACTGGTTGAAGAAAGCCACTAGTTGTTGCAAACCCTTTTTCATTTTCTTATGTCAGGAAAACAACAACACTAGCATCAACTCCATAAGCATAAAGGATAAAATACTTTGAGTAATTTGGGTTGATGAGTGCTGGTGCGTAAGAAATATCTTGCTTGATTTTTTGAAGCTTTTTGTTCCTTATACTGTCCATTTGAAAGCTATGTTCTTCTTGAACATTAGGGTGATTAGCCTTACTAGTCTTGTAAAGTTAGGTATAAAATGCCTAACAAAATTAATATTACTGAGGAAGGACTACAAGGATTTTTTGTGCACTGACAAGGAAAGAGCTAAGATGGTTGAAACACACTCATGATCAATTGTGACGCCATCCTTTGAAACCACATGGCCCAAAAGATCTCCCTAAGCCACAGAAAAAATACACTTCTTGGGTTTAAGAGATACCCCAAAATTTCTACACCTCTCAAATACTTTATCCAGGTGCGCCATATGATCTATGATCTTATTTTAGAAGACTATAATGTCATCAAGGTAAACCAAGATGAATTCATTGATGTAATTGTATGTACCCGAAATTGTAAGGTACTGCACCATCGGAACGATGATACACATGCCCCAATGATGATAAAGGTCTCCTTGCAAGGTGTTCGGAATCTATAAAGGATCGCCAAGTATATACTTGTATCCCGCATGCCCTGCTCAGCCTCCACATGCTTTGTTTTGCCCCCTTTTCCCCTTTCTTCTTACATTTTGTCTTTAGTGATGAAACCTCCGCCCTGCTAGGGCGACGGTCCCATGACCGCCACCCAGGACAAGGTGGTGATCCTGTAACTGCCACCCTGCACATGGTGGCAGTCCTGTACGCATTTTCCAGATCCTTCTGATGATCACGTCAAAATTTAATATTAGATTTCACAGGATTTCTTCAACCACTTTGGCTTGCATTAATGTTTTCTACTCCCTGGGAATAGTATTTTTCCTTTGTTTATAGTAAAAGAGTTCTAATGGGAGTTACCCTCTAGTAAATGCATTTGGTTATAAATAGCCATCTTATTTTCAAGCAAATGGCCCCTCATCCTCTCAATTTTCTTATTCAATCTCTCAATTTCTTGCTTAGAATTCTATCATTTCATGTTTTGCTTCCATTATTGGTGTTTTAGAGCTCATATCATCTTCTTGTTTCAAGTCTTGTTTCATTACATCTGTATACAATCAGTTCATACATAGAATAACTTCATTTCTAGACTAGAATCCATTAAAGTTGCAAGTTTTGTTTTGTCACAAGGATAATTTCTTAAAATCTTGGTACACTTGTGTTGTATTCCCGTGATAAATCCCGCTAGGAATTGCATAGTCAAGCTTTGTTCACTTGCGCTATCCCTCTCCTACTCGCATTATATTCGGTCTATATCCAAAGCTGCCATTGTTCGATTGCTATCTTCTATTGATACTATCATATACACACTTTCTAGATTCACGAGGACACGAAGGAATGAGGAGATCACACTGAGGGGATGAAATCACACATAACTAGATTTACCACTGTTATGTAAATGCCAGGTTTGAGCTATCAAATTTCTAGCTACAACATATCAAATAGAGTAGTGAAATATTTCATTTCAGTTAAAAGTTCACTCTTGGTATCACCAGGGAAGTTGTGGGGATTGATAGTTTTTGAGAAACTGTGATTCATTCCTCACTTCTGAGGTAGGATTGAGGGCCTTTCAAATTAATATGTTTAGTTGCTTAGATATTTAGGATAAAATCATAATTGCACAGGAAAATAGCCATACTAGGCTACTTTGGTTGTTTTCATTCAATTTCTAGATTAGTTGTCCATTTTGTAAATATACTAGAGTAGATGCCCTTAAATTTCATTAAAATACGTCATTAGAAAATACAAAAATAGAAGAATGCTTACATAGTATAATACCTCTTTCATAATCAGTTTATTAATGTTAGTTAGAGGTTGAATCATCTTTGTATGAAAATCATAGGACCTAGAGAGCCTAGAGAATATATATTTGAACGTACAATATCTCAACCAAATTTACCCATGACTTTAGCTGATATAGATCAGGACCTTAGGATATGGGTCTCTTGAGCCATAACAAACTTACAAGCAATTAGTGAGAAATTAAGAGGATTGAATATTGAAGATGACAAAGCTTACACATTCTGGTGAAACCATCCAAACTATAGATTTCCTTGATAAAATACTTGAATGACCGTGTAAGGGTTCAAACGAGAGAAAACATTTGGTTGTGATCCTTTGGTTCCACAGCCTAATGCAGGAGACCTCCTCATTTATATAGACACTAGCTTACATATCCAAGTTGACAAAACACCTATTAGGTACTCCGAGAAAATCATAAAAGTTCTAGTTATAAACATAGAAGCTGAAAAGGCATATGATTACTGGATAGTCAGAAGAAGGGATTGATTCTTCACATGACCATAATAGGTCCACAATAACCACGCACTCACGGTTTTGATCCCCAAGTCCCACAACCCAACGAGCCAACAAACTAGTCAAGTATCGACACTAACTTATGAACGTTGGTATTTAGATCCTCATCACTCCCTCCAGATATTATAGTTTAATTATCTATATTAAACATAGAATCTAATCAATCTAATATTTTTTGGGCTAGACTAGAAAACTGTTCATAGTTCACTACGAATCCACTAAACCACCTATCATCATTTTATGACCTTATCTGGATATATATACGAAGCTCCCACATGTCACTTCCCACATATCCAAAAACCAAGAAATAGGATCTCAACAGAGCTTGAAATTAATTGGAGTCTTTGAGCAGCGATTATATCTGAACGAATCATTACACCAATTTAGGTTAGGAGGGCCTTCTTCGCCTTAGATTCACAAATTCCATTATTGCGTATTGAGGATATAATATTACCTGATTAGCTTGTTTGTATCTATTCACATTCAACATTCACTGGCTGTCTCAACACGACGTCGGGAGGTCAGGTACGAGGAAGAGGTACTTGTAGATTCCCATGCTCGCATGCCACTTTTCCATCATACAAAATTAGTGAACCCGAAGTGAACAAATAGTTCTTCCTTTTATTATTTTTCATTTTTCTCATTCACCTTCACTCTTTCCCATTATTCTACGGGTATTTATATACCCCTTGAATATGTCAGGATACGATGCATATGGCAGACCTCTCTCAAGTCTTGAAGCAAGTTATCACCAAACAAATAGGCAAACATTTCCCTCGCTTTCTGCATGGGCTGATAACTATTCAAGTAATTACTTGTCATCAAAAACTCCCCCTAAAAGAACTAGCTCAAGTTCTTCCTTTCAAATTGAGGAGTTTGATCAGTTTTCACAAACACAATAGCTAGAGCCATCAGGCTCTAATAATATGAGGTTTACTAGGGAATCCGCTTCATCTCCTTAGGTCTTGTTCATACCACATATCAGTAGACAATCAGACTCACTCCCCTTTTTGGATGAAGAATACTTAGCATGCTTTTCTAAAAGTGAACAATGTTTCCAAAACATGTATCCACCAATAGGAAGTTTGCAGATACAATCTGATACCCTACTCCAAGAAAACACCCCCATTCCTCCACCTATGGGAAATTCCCTCGGTGAAGCTTGGTAGGGTAATGATCAATTCATAGCAGGGTATCACACCCCCTTACAACCTCAAGCTATACAACAAACACCCCTAAGGAAAAACACTACATCTTCACCAATGGAGGTCATTTCAGCCTTAACTAAAAAGGTTAGAGGGCTAGAACTTGCTCAAGCAAACCAAAATTTATATTTTGGGCAAGCAGGAGTCCCCAACCCTCTACATCGTCCCAGTCAGGTCGACCTCCTTACAAGAACATGCACGTTTGGCATGCCTCTTCAAAATCATCATAGTTACCCACATCAAACACCAACTAGGACCACGTTTTCAAATGCCATTCTAGTTGAAAACATGACACCACCTGGCTTGGCACCAAACAACCCGTACCAGAACAATGCTCCTCCTTACTTAAACATTTATTCAAAGTCACCACAAGGAGACATGTTCTCTTCTCCTAGGATGTTCGTTCAACCACAGGGATTCTCATATGTCCCTACAAATGCATATGTTATGCCATATCAACAACCCATTCCACCTTAGCCCCCTTAGTAAGCCCCATTGATGGTCGAGGCCTACGCAGTAGGGACTTATTCAGAATATTTAAAAGAGCCCCTAGACTTCACCATATGAAGTGTTATGATTCCAAGACCTCTCCCCGATTTACCCAAATACAAAGGGGAAGGGGACCCAAACACACACATTAAGGCCTATGCCATAGCCATATGGGAGTTACTCCCTTGGGATGGGGTTGTCGCTAAAATATTCCCTAAAACCTTAGAAGGTATTTCCCTTGATTGGTATTGTAGAATACCTAAAGCCTCGATACACTCATTTAAACAACTCATGTCAAAATTCATCAAAGCTTTCAACATGAACAAATTGTTAAGAACGAGAATCAGGGAGTTCTTGCATATCAAACAAGAACATAATGAGTCCGCTGCTCATTTTATTCAAAGATGGTGTACGGTTCTCTACTCATTAGTAAGTGCTCTAAACATGTGATTTATTCCTTAATTCTCTCAATAGAGAGATAAAAGAAGAGTTCCATAAGTTCCCACTAAGAACTTATGATGAAGTACTCGAGAGTGCTCTCTGAATCGACCAAGCAGAGATAGATAGTGGTCGTAAGACATATATGAAAAATGGGAAATTAACAACTCCCAATCAAAACACTGCGGCCTATTCTAATATAGGGAACACAAATCAAGGACCTAAAATCCTTAACAAAAACTATGGAGTTACAATAGATGGAGTAACTTACCAAGTTAAAAGGGAAAACATTGTAAAAATTTTGCCACCTATTAATAATCAACGAAATAACAATTTTACTCCAACAATCAACATGGTGGATTTTAATCATCCACCATGGAAACAACAATGACAAAAACTCCAAACATAAAGTCCAAATCAAAACTCAGCTGGATATCAAATTCAAAACCAAAGGTAATAGCCTCAAAATTTTAACTCTAACAACCAGCAACCTTATTAGAATTTTGGGCCACAACAGGTTATAAATCAATAAACTCGAAATTATAATCCCAATCTATATTGTGGCTTCCACAAGATTCAAGACCACGATACTAGAACTTTTTATGAATACAATAAATTCATGCAGCGTTTGCCAACATATCAAAAGCAATTCCTTATAGATATTTTTTTAGCAAATTCTGTAGTACCCACGCCAAACACTTATGCAGGGGAAATTTCCCCTCAAAATGTACCCCTCAAGATATTTAACGATCTACTCCCAAACCACTCTAACAATAACAGGCTAGATCCTAACAGAACAAATAAGGGTGTCATAATAGGAAACAATGATCATGAAGCTTCAACTACATTAAATCCACCAGTCACACCCCAATTAGGAACTTGACCTCAAACTAAGATAGTTGGTTTAGTGGAGTTAGACATCAAGCTACCCATAGAGACCATAAAAAGAACACGAGATTATTCATCCCAACCTACTCCAAGCTATCCATTGGAACTAGACAACAGTCAACAAATGTTGGTAAAACCCATAGGCACCTATAACGATTTAACTAAAACCTTCTCTCACATCTCCTTTTTGGATTTGTTAAAGAACTCTCCTACCCATAGGGATGCTCTCTTAAAGAATTAGGCCTTGGTAATTTAATCAACATCACTCCTCCCCCGGAAACAAAAGTAAACCATGTGGACTTTGACATTCATCCTAAGGGGCAGCCAGATAGGGATACAAAATTTATATTCGATATAAGAAAAATGCCACCAGACGCTGAAATTACACAAAAAGGCGACCCAACTTTACATTTACAAGTTTGGGTCTACAATAATTATGTTAAACGTGTAATGGTTGATGATGGGGCATCAGTTAATATAGTCCCATTAAATTTTCTTCAAAAGTTAGGATATGGAGAGACAAAATATTCCACAACGCAAAATACGTTAAGAGGTTATGATAGGCTCATAGCCACTTCGATTGGAACCATAGTTTTACCAATCACTTTAGGACCTAAGACGGTCCTCACCAAGTTTTATATTATAGATCGGGAAACCAATTATAATATGATCCTTGGTCGGCCATGGATACACCGCATGAAGGCAATCCCTTCCACACTATTCCAAGAAATAAGATTTCTACACTTAGGGAAAATATTCTTGGCACAAGGTGACCAAAAAACCTTCGATATACACCTAACTGATTTGAAGAAAAGACCGGGTGTTCACTCTGAGTTTGAACTCCCAAAAAATCAACTCATCAAACCAATTAATTCAAAACCAAAAGAAGAGTTGATACCCACCACAGAGTTAGAGATTACAAATCTAGCTAAGGACATTCCAACACTCAAAAGTGAGACCAATGTTATAAACACAATATCACTAGGGACTACCGCAAAAATTGTCAACTTGTTGGAGAAAGACTTACTTATTCTCCTACCATTTGATTCCATAGGTATGAGACACACCCTGGGAATTTATTCTCTTCCATTAGATGAAGTTTTTATGGTAGAGGTAACCGAAGCAGAAAAAATAGATACAACAGATATCCCAACATCCATTTTTCCAAACAAGTATTGGACTCTTCACTTTGATGGAGCTAGATGTCACTTTAGAGCTGGGGCGGGAGTAATATTTACTTCACCTGAGGGAAAGATCCTACCTTTCTCCTTTAAATTAAACTTTTAATGTACAAACAATGGGGCTGAGTACGAAGCTCTATTCCTTGGCCTCATTCTAGCTAAAAGAATGGGTGTCAACAACATTAGCGTACTAGGAGACTCACAATTGGTTACAAACCAAGTCTCTGAGGTATATGAAACTAGAGCTAAGAACTTAAAAATTAATAAAATGACAGTATTAGATCTAAGTAATGGATTTGGCTTCATATCAATTGAAGCAATCCCATGAGAGCAGAACCTTCTTGTAGACTTGATAGTAACCTCATTGTAACGCCTTGATTTTTGTAAGTTATCATGGTAATTACCTTTCATGATGTTATAACTGTAGAAACGAAGATAAATATGTTAAGACACATCTTTTGATCTTAGAGGAATGTGTTGCTGATCTGGACCCTTGTTTGCTGTAACTTGATACTTGGGACAGAAGTTATTATTGCTTGTGTGATTGCTAATGAGACAACAGACTTGTCGTATGCTTGATGAACTCTATTCGTTGATTGACAGCACGCCTTGAATCAATTCCATTGATCCAAGGTATGAATATCTGGTACGCAGATGCCAATGAAAAAGGTTCGATTCTTGAACCACACACCATTGTAACACTAGACAACGTAAGATGATAAGGGCCTAGATACAAGTGGCACAGGTATGTGGAACTTAGGACGAAATTTCCTGCTTAGTGTTGAATATGACTGTCAGGCGGAAAGACTTGATATGGAAACTAGTTAATTAAATATTAGGGGATTAAACCCTAACCTACCCCTAAGTTTTATCTTATACCCTAACTACTATCCTATATGGATTTTAGATTTCATAAGGGAGAAAATAGATATAAATTCCATTAACCTATGAACTAGGTGAATGACCTAGATATGGACTATTAAAATACTAGACTAATCCTAACCTAAGGAAGGGGACGCATAGACCCATGTGGATGGAAAGGATAAGGGGGGGGAGGTAAGAAATTTAATGGGACAGTAAATGAAGCCCTTACATGTACAGCGCCAAGTTTGGTGGAAACAAAGAAAAGTTGGAGGCGTCCAACTAGCTTAGAAACTAAATGGAATTTATATGCAAATTTGAAATTTGGAAACTCACCAACCCGAGTCGGTGGTGGCATGAGGAATGAGGAAAGGCAGTGCATTCAATGCTTTAATTATCTTGGTCTTAGCGACCAGCTCACCTTGGAAAGAGGATAGAGGAAAAAGAAAAATTGTTGTTGTTGTGTGCATTTGGATTTTAGTTACTCTGCATTTTGTTTCTCCATGGTTCTGTCAAACCAGCTGTGTTTTGATTATTATCTCTGTTCTTTGGAAAAAAAAAGGCCATTCTTGAGCCTGTGGAAGTTAGTGACTGGTTGGAAATCCTGGCTGAGGACGTCGTGGAGAGAAACAAATCCAGTGGGTGCAGTTTTCTTCGAGCCACAAGAAAAATTAACAGGCATGTTAAGCCCTTCTCCTTAAACCGCTTGCTTTTGCTTAATAGTCTCATTAAAACAACCCTGCTCTTATGATGGGGGTTTTGGTTATTTGATTTGGCTGTTACGTTGAGATGATTTCGAGTTGAGTCATTTTCTTTTGTTGTACATGGCTTGAGCATTCTTTGCATAATGATTAGTTGAATACATTGTCCATGTTGTGTGGTTCGTTTTGGTAGTGTTGGCTATTCACTTTATTACCATTTTGGGTTGTGCTAATAAATACATTAGCTAAATGAATATCACTTCTGAGTTCTGAGCATTCTTGTGAAAATGAAAAGATGAGATGATTTGTATGTCTGGTTGAACTGTCCTTAAAAGAATGAACATGACTTGGGTATTCCTCAGTGTTTGAAGAAAATGATGTGTTTCTTCTTACTGAAATTATAAGGATGAACGATTTTCTTCTTCTTTCTGTTGTTTTAGATTCTGAAAGAAATGGTAATTGAGGATTTCATTGAGCATTATAGGTTCCGCTTGATGGAAGTGATCAGTGGTAGTTTGAGATTGTTTTCATGAAAACGAACTATGGCTTAGTTTTTTTGTGTACAAACGGAATGAATGAAATGAGATCTCGTGTGATCTCTGATTGTTGCAGATTGCCATTCAAAAACTGAACCTCGACTTGAGTGCATTCTTGTTGTGTTGAAGAAAATGGGTGTCTTTCTTATTAAAATAAAGACATAGGGATGTGAATATTGTATTCTCTGAGTTGCTAGTGTGTGGAAATGTATGGGAAATATCCTCAATAGAGCTTGTACTGTACAATACGGGTTAGACTATGCTGTGCGAGTTATAATTCCTTGATGTTTTTTATTATTTACATGAACTATGTGCGTTCCCTGGGTATAGAAAGTTGTGTGAATATTTGATAAAGCGACTATATAACTATGCATTTGGTTACTAATACAGTGATATGAAGTATGATACTTGCTGGTCTAGTACGGTAAGAGCATAGGATGCATATTTATATTGACTTGTTGCTATGAACTCTGGATCATGACTGTTTTGGAAAGCCAACTAGTAGTTTTCAATGGTATTCGTATGTGCCTGATTCTAAAGGAAGTATACTATATGGATGATAAATGTCTACTCTAAATAAGAGGTATTTGGATTAAACAGCAGAATAGGTGATATGGAATTATTTCCCCCTTATTGTTGGATTAGTGAATTCTGAATGGATTTCATAAGTTTCACTCTGAACTGTTATCATTGATTGGTGTCTCGTTTGGATTAAATTTTCTAGTAAAGTCTATGAGGAAAGGAATAGGGGGTGTGGATGGATAACTTGGAATTAATGATCATTTCTCCTCTCATACAGTTGGAAATCTGTAATCGTTAAGGAATGAATTTTGTATTTGCTTTGGGTTAAGCATCTGGTATTTAATTGTTGTTTGCTTGTTCTCATCAGCGTACTTGATTGCTTGAAATCAAATGAGTTACATGAACTGAAAGGACAAGTAAAGTGGTTTATATTTCAGTAAAGATTTATCCTTTGATATTCATAACTAATGAAAGGGAATGGAAATTGACAGCATTTAATGTTATAACAACAGCATACATACTTGTATTCCTTTAGTTCTTACAAATGTTTGTAATCTGGAACTGTTGAAGGAAATTGCGTCTTGTAATGATTATGTGGGAAAAAGGGCAGTAATCCTTTGAGCTGATTTTGGATGGTAATTAGATGTTTGCAGTCGTTATGCTGATCATTCTTTTTGATACTTAATTCTTGAATGATGTTCATATGTAATGTTTCATAAAAGCAGGGTTCTTTTATTAAGACAGTTAATTTAAAGCACCTCATTTTAATGACAAGTGCTTGAGATGCTCGGTTCAATGAACTGAGCCCGTGTAAGTAATTTTACAGATGGAACTTGAGTATAAACAAAGACATGGTTGTTTTCTGATACTTCTTTTGATTAACTAAAGATGGATTGTATTTGATAGTTATTATTCCTCTACGAGGAATTGAGAAAAGAAGAAACTACATTCTTCTATCTTCATGAGTTGTAATGTTGTTTTATATAAACAAATTCTAGTAATTTGGACTGGAACAATTGTATAAATTGTAAATCTGGATAGATGAATACAAATACAAGTGTGATATTCTAAATGACTGTATCAGTTTGATATTGTTGATTAAGTTGGAGAATATAACATTATTTCTTGATTTGGAATTATTCAATTGTCAATGAATGAATTTAAGAGGAACTGATATCTATTCTTTACCTAAATGCAACTTTTACGTTGAAATGTGCAATTAGTTCATACTTGGGTTAAGATGAATTTTTAATTGACATTAAAAAGGATTTAGGATAGAACATGAAATCTCTTAATTGGAATGGTATACAGGATTAGCTTCGAAAGCTAAGGAATATCAAATAACTTAGGAGCAGCCGAACCTCGTATTCGGACTCCGTTAATAACCTTGAATGTTTAAATTCAGAAAATAAGGATATGGGAAAAATATATATCCATGGCTAACAGACCTTAACTATGTAAGGTTAAGGAGAACAAATGAATATATTCATTGAGAATTGGACCTCGTTTAAATGACGTCTAATAAGCTAGAATTCTTAATTTGTTTACAGTTGTGGAACAACTTGGTTAAGTTTAATAGGTTAAACTTATTAAGTCTATCTATAATGGGCTGCTTAATCCAAGGATTAAGAATGGAACCAAGTAGAGAAAATGCAACGCTTCAGTACCGAAGGAGAAGATGCATATTAAGCCAGAAGATGGATTTAGTCTCTCTTAGCTACATACAACTGTAACAAGAACGAGGATAAAGGATCAGCATGGCTGCTGAAAGTTGACTCTTAAATATTAAGATCATAACCAAATCACAATAGAGCTGGATGTGTACTCTTGATGAAAGGATTCCATAGGACATTGACATACGCCAGCTATAGTACGGTGTCTTCATGAAGGTGGGGTCTTCATGACGACACAATATTATAGCTGACATATTACAATGCCCTCCCGAATTAAACCATCAAGATTACATAAGCTGGATACTAAGGTCTTGGCTAGGGATAGGAATGTGATCATGTATATTGAGTGACTCTGGAGGAATAAATATAACTAGACACATGGAGTCATCTAGGGACGACATCGTATGTCTGTCGTATCTTTAGTTACCATGAGTAACTTCCTATACTCGTACACATTGCTAGTTGGAGTTAGAATTTGACCCTAAATTGGAAGGACTGGTAGGGACCAGGAAATACCATTCTAGATAACAGACGAAGTGAGGTGAAGGACGTATTCCATTGGTGTGTATCACATCCTAGGAATATGATCATGCAAAGCATGTGAAAATATTTGGCCAAAGTATCGTAAGTGCTGGTTGCGTTGTCCTAATCACCTAATTTAAGATGCAGGATGTCAGATGAATATCAGTAACAGATATTCAGATAGGCTTCTTAAATGGATCACTTCGATAACCGGAAACGGTAAGAGAACCTTATATAGTACATTATACTATGCATGAAATAACATGAAGGATTGGTAAGTTGCTGAGTCATGAAATGAGAGATCGCTGAAACTCCGAGCCATGTAATGTGGGATGTCGGTAGTTCTTCGAGTCATTTACAGCAGCATATGGAATCTGTTATATGATTGAATGGCACTGAATGCTCGTGTTCCATATTGCAAATACATGAACAGAGAACATTAGTTTTTAAAGGGAAATTGTGTCGATCCAAACTACTTTATTTGGACAGAGCAACAATTATTAAAACTTGAACGTGTGTTTGAATTATATAATTCATAATAGGGAACGTTGTATATAAATAAATATATATATTTCCCTTGTACTAGTATATTATAATGGGGATGTTCCATCTTGGTATCTGGTATCTTGAAGGTGGCAGGTCTGTGGACCTAATGAGGTCCACAATTTAATAAGGTTTACATTTTCTTATTGAACAGTATCATGGTCAGAACAAGTTGACACATGTCCCTTTTGAACAACCCGTTGATCGGGTGGAGACGCAGCTACTGCTCAAAAGCTGGATGAAATCCTTGTCTCCCCACGTTGTGGACCCAAAAGATTGTTTGATTGTCGTTGGTTTAACGGTCCATGGGACTTGAAGAGGAGGACAGAAGATGTTGATCTAAATGGGGATCAGCACTAGAATCCTGTGGACAACATGTTTCCTTTTCTTTGTGGGAATCTAGGTGTTCATAATATTAATGTGAATGCTCCTAATCATCCTAAAACATTCCATGACACTTTTAGTAAGCTGACCTTACAAATGACATTTTAGTCCATATGTTATCCAGAATTTTTAGGGGTATGAACCCTTAGGATAACATGACACAATGATAGAGTCGCTCAGTGATATGGATGAACCTTAACTTATCACATGAGCTTACCATTTCACCTTTGAGACAAAAGTGACCTCTGGGGAGCATATCACCTTCCTTACCAAGCATGTCATCATGAGTGGGACAACCGTAAGGTTGAGTTGAATTTTATCGAATCAGACATATTTTGTGTTCAATTTACTGCTCACTTTAGGGAATGGATGGCTGCCTTCAACTCTATTTTGATAGGAAAATGATTGATTCCTTAATGTAACTAGTCGCAAGAGACTGTTTGACGAGTGAGTTCCATTTTATTGACCTGGGACAGGGTTCACTAAACTCACTTATGAATATGTGCCTTGACTAGTGACCATGCTGAGGAGAATTATCAAGCATACGATCAAGTTTTTAATGTGACTAACATCTTCATCGATTGGTATGGCAAAGTTTGAGATGAATACCACGGTCCATCCACTCATGGAAGGAGATTATCTCATCATGCAATAAGACATGACCATCCCCTTAATGAGCAATTTGAATGCTCATATGGAAGAGATAAGGAAGAAGATTCCCATTTTTTCTTAGATCCCTCATAGACCACAAGATGTTCATTGGATTTCACCAGTTTTCCTAGTGACTATCTCAAAATTGTTTGTCGATAACAACAATGTGATATGTATGATGTCCAAACCTATGATTAATTTAGCCAATATGGAGCCCTTCTGCCATAAGTTGGAATGAGTTAGATCCTCCACAGTCCTATGGGATCCAGACTGTGTAACTATAGAAATCACCTAACTGAAATTTGATGCTTTGTGAAAGGGCCTGTACGGAGGTTTTCTTTCAACTATTTGGGCCACAGAACCACTTCCGTGACCTCACGATGATCTGAAAAAGATTAATAGCGATAAGCAACATGTGAGTTGTCACACGCTTTGGTGAGCTAACAATTGCAAGACTTTCTATTTTTAGCAGGTCATATCTATAGATTGTTATTTTTAGTAAATTATTTGGTTTTTCACTCCTGTGATGTTTTACTGTCAGTTTAGGATGTTGCAGATGCTAATGAATTCACCTTTATTTGACCACTTGCTAAAATTGTATCCATGAAATCTAATCATGAATGCCTAAACTAATTTTTTAGACATGAGACGGTGCATGTGTTGGATTGATGATGTCCATACTAGTCTCAAAATTTTCATGATTTTGGGGCAAGGATTGACTCTGCTCCATTTTCTCCACCGATGATTGACCTCTATGTCACAGATTAGTAGGATCATATGATAATTTCCTTGAAAGGGGGAGTTAACTAGTTGGCAGAAAATAAGGCAAAGGTCGACTCCATTACTCGAAAAACAAATTTGCCACCTTGATCGATGTACAGAAATGGCTCTGTTGAGCAGTGGATTTTTTAAGGAACATGTCACTCGTGAAGTTTCTGATGATTTGAAAACTAACAACTAGATCACCAAGAAAATGGCTAAAATTAGAGGTTGAATATTGTATGTAGTAAAAATGCTGAGATAAATGCTAATCAGTCCTCCATGATCTCATGGAAAGATATCAGCCACCTCATCATGTAAAAAATGGCTTGGATGAGAAGTAGATTTTTAGAGGAACATTTGCTACAAGTCTTCCAGATGATTGAGACTTGTTAATTTTCTAATAGAAATGAAAAAATCAACTTATTTTCATTTGTTTGTGAACGCATGATAGAATGACCACCCTTGAGTTGGTAGAGTTCAAAGAGGTCAATTCAACAGGACACTTTTGACTAAGGGGCTAAAAAGACCCACTCATTTTTTCACCATGGGGAAGCATTTGGTGAAGTTTTCATGTGTATTTTTTCAACTTTTGACCATATTTTGAGAACTGATGCACTGCATTAAAGACTGTTGAACAAGGTCACACTTTTAAGAATCGATACCCATTTGCCTAGCCTTAGAGGTAAAAATGTTCGACCATATGCGTGGAGCATCAAGTCTATCCAAAGTGTAGATCTTCGATCTAGGTTTCATGGGGGCTGAGAAGTCGAGGTTTTGGGGATATTCATAAAACAACATTTAGAACAAGGTTTGGTGAAGTCACATGGTGTCACGGTGGATACATTTATGCCTTGGTCACAAATGAACCTTGTGTCCTTCATGAATCCCTTGGGGGACAATAGGATATAAAGGGGACACTGGTGACACCAAAGTTTGTGACCTAGGGTATTCTTAGGGAGTTCGCACTCTTGGTATCCGCTATTGCATCGTGGGGGAGCACCAAGGGACACTTAAAGGACAGTAACTTGAGCCAAAGTGTGACTTGAGGAGGAGGAATTTCAATGGTCACACTTTCTAAATGTCTCCCTTTATCACTCTAGGGATGCATTACTTGGGACACAAGAGTTATAAGAAAGAATGTGAATATGATGTAGACCTTTGGAAAGATCGCATTTTTGCCCGAGATGTCCATTTTTAGACATAAGAACTTGCATTTTTTCACCAGCATGATGGGCTTGGCAAGATATTATATTAAGTTCGTCAAGGATTTTTCATATTTTGCTGCCCCAATAAAAATCACTGCATTTTAAGGATCAACACAAGTATGTCCCAAAATGACAGATGTGATTCCTGCATTTCAAATTTTAGGTCGTAATTCACTTTGAACTTAAAGGGGCAACTGCAGAGTTTTGGAATACCTCAAAAAGGTCTTGAGCCTTGGAGACAAATTGATGTTTCCACCTTATATATAATCCCAAAAATTTTCAAATGACTATTTTATTTCATTTTAACTCCTTTGGAAACTCCCAAAATCATCCAGAAAAGTCAGGTTTCACTGAGGAGCCTTCTGTTTCACACAGAATTTGGTTCCAGAATAGAGTTGCTTCTATCCTTTCATTCTCTTGAGAAACAGATAAGGGTTAGGGCTAGGAGGAATACTTGTTGAGTGTTGGGAAGGTGTGCGCGTACCGTAGAGAGATCAGATCAATTGTGAAGAACTCCTTTTTGTCTAGGAGAGGACTACCTGTAAGTAAGAATAAAAGATGCCGGTTACTGATAACCGATACTGGTGGGTTCTAGGATCTGTAGGTTAGTTGCTTTGTGGGGTAGTTGTGTTGTTTGTAAGGCTGTATATAGGTGGTATTAGGAAATAAGGTGATGAGAGGTAAATGAATGATAGTTAGAGGTAATATGCATGCTGGGTAGTGGATTCAGGGATGGATTTATGAGGACTGTAATTCAAAAGGCATAAGAAATGTTATAACAGAGGACATGCAAGATGTGACTTACTGGTTTTGACGAAGATGCAAGCTGATCTCCTTTGCTGTAAACACTTCTGGTATTTCCACTCGTCTCTGCTCGGTCAAGTGAAGATCTAGACTCTCTTTTCGCTCCCAATGATCTTTGTTGATTCAAAAATCATTCGACCTGATCCCAAAAATGAATTTCCAATCCTTTGTTTTTGGTTTGGGGAGCCCATTTACAGGGAACCGATGGCGGTTGCGTAACCGATGGCGGTCGAGTAGGAACCGGCATCGGTAAGGAAAAAGTAGGCTATTTTTAGTAAAATAACCCACCTTCCCTGCTTTTCTCCCAAGAGATCAATTGTGGGCTTGGTCAAGTGGCTAGAAGGTCGGTTTTGGGTGCGAGTAAGGAGACATTAGTTATGGATGTGAGTCTAGACCAAGCCATAAGTCTTAATTAGGTTAGTTTAGGGTTAGGGCTAGGTCATGATGAGGTGGCAAAATGAGGTGGCAGGTAAGGTGATGTGGATTTATCAATTACAAGGTAATTAATAAATAATTGTGTAAGGTTTAGGTGATGAGGTTAAGTTGCGAGATGAGATGCGGGTCACAAGGGGTCGTAAGACACAAATTTGGTGTCTACATTAGCCCCTTATTGTCATGTAACTTGTTTTGTAAAGCTGCACGGACAATAATATGAAGTGGTTTCCCCTGTTAAGGGTATAGGTAATCCCCCTCAAATCTATCACAGATTGAGTGAACGGGAAATCAGGGATAGGGTTGATAAAGGGTAAATGGGGTAGAGGGGATGGTAAGATGGTGGGGTAGGTCCAAGGAAGTAGACGCATGGTAAAATGCAATAGTACGACTAGGGTACATGATTTGACGAGCAAACCAGCAATGCATAGGCAAAGGTCGATAGTTTATCCAAACAAGGGTGATATAATCCTGGTATCCAAGGCATAGGAAGTAGCTCCAGGGTATATAACAGGTAAGGTACAGGAATGTTTAGGTGTGTTCGGCAGTACCAAATGGTTGGTTTGGTTGAGATAAACGTCACGGTCTAGGTCTAGGCAAAGTTGGTCGACAGATCAAGTCAAGGACCCTAATCATGCTAAAACATGAACATGTGAGCTCGATGGAACAAAAGGTACAGGATGGATGGATAAAATAAAACGTTGATTGTGGGTATGGTATTGAAGTGATACGGCCGTGGGTCGGGCCAAGTTGCTAGGTTATAGCCTTGGGTTGGGCCGGATGGTTAGGGTGAGGCCTTGGGTCGGGCCGGATGGGTAGGGTGAGGCCTTGGGTCGGGCCAAATGGGTAGGTTGAGGCCTTGGGTCAGGCCGAATGGGTAGGTTGAGGCCTTGGGTCTGGCCGAATAGGTAGTTTGAGGCCTTGGGTCGGGCCGAATAGGTAGGTTGAGGCCTTGGGTCAGGCCAAATAGGTAGGTTGAGGCCTTGGGTCGGGCTGAATAGGTAAACAAATAGTGTTCAGCAAAGGTGGATATAGGTGATATGTGGTTAAAAAAGGGGCAAATGGTAAATAAGGGAAAAAAATTGGGGGAAAGTTGGCAGAAAAATTGATGTCGATTCTACATGACCGATATCGGTTAAGGGACCGATACTGGTTCATTAGGGCAAAATGAAACCGATATCGGTTAAGGGCTAAAAACCTATAAAAAGAAAAATACGGCTTGTCATTGTCACTTTGTTATTTTGAAAACCAAATTGACTTGTCTGACGTGGAGAGTTGAGATTGGAGGTTTATTGAGTGAGGTGGAGCTATTTTGCTGGAGGAGTGAGTTGTTTGCGGGCCTGAGTGAGGAGAAGGCAGCAGTTGCTTGGCCGGGGACCCAGCAGAGTAGAATTAGAGCCATGGCACAGGCAGGAGGAGCAGGAGGGGCTGGACCAGCTGGACCACCACCACCCATCCCACCACGACGACGTGTCGTCGTACGGGTAGGCTCGGAACTTTTTATTTTGTGCATTTGAATGGTATTAAGCGAAATTGGGGGTTTGGGTAGGAATTTACATTTTTTAGGAAATAATGAGTAAATTGACGTAATTTGAAAAAGGAAGAGGATAGAGGGGTAAAATAGGGCAAGTCGGCTGGGTGGGTAGGTTTTTATGGTGTTTAGGTGGGTAGATAAGTATAAAAATGGAAAAATATGGGCGGGGGGCCGCGCGGGGGTTTGGCTCCCGGCAATTACAGTGACCGATGTCGGTTGCTAAGCGACCGGCATCGGTCAGAAATTGTGTGGACAGGGTGTGTTGGGCTGGACCGGCGTCGGTCGTATGTCAGCCTGCGTCGGTTTGGGTTTATATGGGTATGGGTTGGGTTGGGTGGGTTTGGGTGTTGGGTGGGGTGGGGTGTTGGGTGGGGTGGGGTTTGGTTGGGGTGGGTTGGGTTGGGTTTGGGTAGATTTTGGGCTTTGGGTGGGTTTGGATGTTGGGTGGGGTGGGGTGTTGAGTGGGGTTTGGTTGGGTTTGGATGCTAGGTGGGGTAGATTTTGGGCTTTGGGTGGGTTTGGATTTGGGTAGATTTTGGGCTTTGGGTCGGGTAGTGGTTTGGGTGGGTTGAGCTGTGGGTAGGTATGGGATTTGTATGGGTTGGGGTTAGGTGGGTTTTGGGTTGGGTGGTTGAAGGTAGGTTGCTAGAGGGGGGTGGTAGAGAGTTGGGGTGTGGTCGGGGGGATAAAAGGGGGTTTAGAGGGTAAAGTAGATGTTGTGATAAAGAGTAGGTCTAAGGATGTGGGTTAGTTTTGCAGGCACGTCAGTAGTTGACGATGCGGGATAGGATGCCCCCGCTGTTGGTGCAGATGAGACCACATGTGTCCGCAGCTCATTGGGTGATCATGCGCGAGGTGGGACTCGGTGGAGTCTAGAGGTACAGAGCGATAGAGAGAGATCACAGCCTGATGGTCGCCCTCATCGAGAGATGGGATCCGGTGACCAATGTGTTCCATCTCCCGACTGGGGAGATGACTATCACGTTGGAGGATGTGTATCGCATCCTTCGACTACCTATCGAGGGAGAGGCAGTATTCCAAGTAGATTCAGAGACTGCCGTGGACAGCATATTATAGGTTTTTGGAGATGCAGCCGCGCTACTTACTTATCACAGCGTGAGCATTGGGTATGGTGACATGTACCATGCGCATCGACACGAGACATGGCTGGCTGTGCTGATGATGATTGGGATCACCTGCTTCACCCTCCCGGACTCAGAGGGAGGCCACTTTCCACGGGCGTTGATGGGGGTGTTGCTTGAGATGATTGAGGAGCATACTTGCTATGTGTGGGCACCAGTGTATCTAGTGCAGCTATACAGAGAGCTCTGGGGTTATCGCCAGATGAGGTGATTAGGTATTTGTTCGACATTTTTACTGCATTGTTGGGCATATGAGCACATCATATGCATCAGGCCAGTAGGGTTACCCCAGCAGCTAGGGCCACAGGTCATATACAGATATGGCTTTCAGAGGTGGTTGGGGGTCATGGGGTAGCCAAGAGCAGTTCTTGCAGGGTGAGATGTGGCGTATTATAGACATTTATTAGAGGGCCTGACAACGGTAGACATCATATGGAGACCTTACAGAGGTCATCACCTGCACAGAGGAGGCCGAGTACAGTTACGCTAGATCCAGTACACTTTCTGAATAGCAGGACGGAGGCCGGGAGAGTACGAGAGGATACCCCTAGAGAGGGTACGCAGGAAAATGGGGCTGCGACAGGACGAGCCACCTCCCTTCCCTCAGTACAGGAGGGATGATGTAGAGGCCCCACTACCTGCACCACAGCCCTTGGATCCAGATTGGGTTGCAGAGAGGCCAGCAGATGATGGCGTAGATGATGCTGGGTGCACGGGAGCATACAGGGTTTGGTGGGCTGGTCAGAGAGTGGCGAGGGTAGAACAGCCCGCACAGCCAGACTTGGCAGCGGTGACGGTAGAGAGAGATCAACTTAGGGGCCAGGTGCAGTTATTACAGGGGCAGCTTGCTGCTGCGCAGGCCCAGATAGGGGTCTTATAGGGGCAGCTAGCCCAGGCTCAGGTACAGGCACAGGTAGCACCACCACCAGCAGCACAGCCACAGGTGCAGGTACAGGTACAGGCAGCAGTACCAGCAGCAGCACAGCCATAGGCACCACCAGCACAGGCATAAGGGGTACTGGCAGTAGGAGTCCGGGGACTAGCCCCAGTACCGACGGTGGCACGGGATAGATACATGGAGGTGAGAGCGGAGGCCCGGTACTATCAGGATGTTCTTGATAGTACCAGAGCTGAGTATCAGCCATATGCGGCACACCGAGCAGAGACCTCACGTAGTCAGAGATCGCAGGGAGGTGCAGCCACAGCCGGCGTGACTGTTATAGGTAGGAGGCGAGAGGCACCACAGGGACCAGCAGGGAGAGGTGCTGAGGGTGGTGGGGAGAGCTGAGGGATCCCCACATAGTTTTTGTATAGGGACATGGGCACCGGTCTGTGAACTGGTTGTGTTGATAGAGGCCTGCGTGCCGTCATTTATTCATGTATGGATTCATTTATTCATTATATACCGGCCTGCGAGTCGAGTACGGGTTGTATATTTGATATCAGCCTGCGAGCCGAGTATATTTTTGATATGAGGGACCAGCCTGGGAGCCGAGTCGAGATTTTGGATAGTTATTGTGGTCTGCGTGCCGGCTTAGTTGTATGATGAGATCACAGAAGCCTCGATGCAGGGCACATTGTATATTTGAAAATTTGTATATATATATAGAGATGATGTTTTGATCCACATGCAGTGTTCAAAAATGTGTTTAAGTATTTCGTCAATGGTTTGTGGTATAGAATATATGATGAGTTTATTTGACGTGTTGATAAATGGATGATGTGTTATAAGATGAAATGTTGCATTTTTTGGGCTGGTTTTGTGACATTGTTATATATGTATCTGATGAGTTGGATCCAAATGATGAGTTTTTGGTTTTGTGTAGATGTGACTTAGTTGATGGTTTGTTTGTTTTTGTAAAATAGATGATGTTATGGACATTGTAATGATATGTGTGGTGGATGGAGAAATATGGATAGTGGTGTTGTTATGCAGGAAAAAGGGTGGGCGCGACAAAAAATTAGGTAGAAAATGAAGAAAAAGAACCATGTTGTAAAAAGATAGGTATATAACCGATATCGGTTAGCGAACCGATGTCGGTAGCTGATAGACCAATATTGGTCACATGACTGATACCAGTTATTTAGTTATGAGCTTTTCTAAAAATAGAAAAGCTAGGGTGGCAACTTAAGTTCTTATTTTTAGAGCCATGCAAGAGTTAAATACGTGAATGCGACGCTTTTTGACGACTGAGACAGGTATTTGCATGAGAGATTTGAGTGATTAGGAGTAAAAAGACAGGGAAAGTGATTGTGATCTGAGATTCAGAAGACAGAAAGGTAGGTTTGAAAAAGGTGGTGATAATGGCAAGACGAGGAGAAACATCCAGCAGGCAGGGACAAGAGGGAAGACAAGGGCCACCTCAAGCTACTGCAACCCAAGAGGTAACGTTTTGTTTGTGATTTGACTAGTGCATGTTTTGTGAATAAGATGGGGGAGAGTATGTGGGTAGATATGAGAAAGAAAAGATGATAACAAGGGTTATAAATGGGGTGAGTGTTACACGGTAGGTAATCAAGGGTTTCAAGTATTTCTGTGTATACAGAGAGGAATAAACGAGCAATTTATTGTCGTAGGTTGTTGTTTTAGGCATAACAGGGACTGATACCAGTTAGGGATAACCGGTATCGGTTACTCAACTGGTACCGGTTAGCTGTAAACGATACCGGTTGCTGTAGGAATTTCAAGAATTTGAGAAAAAACCCAGGGGGATTGGAGGAATTGAATGGTTTTTTGTTATTTGGATGTATGCAGGCAGAGGCAGGGTTGAGGATGAATGATAGTGTACCAGCGCTGTTGTCACGAATCCGAGCGGATGTAACGCTAGATGAATGGACATTGATAAATCGTTTGGGGTTAAGTGGAATCCGCTATTATTCACGAATCGCACATAACCATGCTATGTTACAGGAGTTGATTGAGAGATGGAATCCTGAGACAAATACCTTCTATCTGCCAACAGGGGAAATGACAGTAACATTGGAAGATGTGTTCCGTATTTTGAGACTCCCAATTACAGGAAAACCAGTATATCAGGCATTACCTAGCACGGCATGGGGAGCGATAACAGTAGTATTTGGTCCATACGCACGAGATTTAACACAGCAAGGTTTGTCATTTACGTATGGGATAATGTATGCAGCACATCCTGAGGAGACAAGGTTAGCAGTAATTTTAATGATAGCGGTAGGGTATTATGCATTACCGAGGGCAAAAAGGGGGAAGATTTCCAAAGGCATTGATGTGTGTTATTTGGGAGATGATAGAAAGGAGCGTGACGTTTGCATGGGCACCTGCATATTTGGCGGAGCTATACAGGGGTTTATGGGCTTGTAGGTGAAATCACAGAACGACACTGGATTGTTGATACTTATTACACTGTTGGGCCTATGAGCACATTGTTTGTGTGCGACTAGTAGGCCGATCCATCCAGTCAGGAGAAACCGGAGTACAGAGGTTGGGATTCAGATGATGGGTCCAGACAGAACAGGAGGCAAGATTCCAGGCTGTGACGGATGACTTTGAGTATTATAGGTAGGTATGGGAGAGAGTGATGATTGCGGATATCTGTTGGCGGCCTTACGGAAACCATATGGTAATAAAGAATATAGCTGAGGAGTTGAGGGGTGTAGAGCGATTGAGGTGGATCGCAGGGCACAGGCCAGGTGAGTATGAGAGGATTCCTCTAGATCGCGTGCGGCGACAATTTGGATTTGTGCAGGATATACCCCAGGCTTATAGCCCCTATATGAGGATCGATGCAGAGGCAGTATTCTCACCTCCCCAGCCAACACCTCCAGAAGGGCCTGAAGATGTAGCAGCCGATCGCAGGGTAATAGATGCAGGAACGACAAAGGCCTATAGATTATGGTGGGTAGTAGAACTGCGAGGTGTACGTGATTGTCTTGACATAGCGGTGATTACAGCAGAGATGGATCGTCTGCAGCGTTTGGTTCAGTAGCTCCAAACACAGGTGAATGAGACAAGAGGATCGTTAGTGGTTGCGGAGTCATGGGCGGAGAGACTAGAGGCTGGAGTCCTCCATGCGAGAGGGCATATTCATATGTTACAGGAGAGATTGGCAGATCAGTGGGTGGTACCAATAGCTATGGTACCATTGAGGACAAAGAGGCCTGGCGAGAGGGGTCGACGATCACGATCATCACCTAGTTCGGGATGAGGCGTGAGGGTCTAAATAAATGTTAGCAATGTATAAGAATAAATAAGAGTACCGACCTGCGTGTCGATGATAGAGAAGATGTATTTGTTTAACATCTAAATAAAACTGAATATGTATGTTGATTTGAGTTATATAATAAGAATGTTTTCGTTTTGACTTTTTGTGTTTTGAAAAAAGGATAAAGAGGAATGTGATTAAATAGAAATACACAAAAATATATATATTTACCACACATGATAGGTTATGGTAGGGGATGGTCGAGCTAACCTTGGGAGACCCCATGTCTCCGAAGTGCTTACCTACATAGCCCATTGCACAAAGCAAGGAGGGGCCTCAGACCGATGTATTCTCCCTTAAGATCAGGGAGAGGTGAATTCAGGCCAATTTGGTACGTTAGGCCCATTGGTTGATGGTAAGAATTTGATATTAATATTGGTTAATGTTAAGTGTGGGCGGAAATGAATTAGGTAGAAAATGAAGAAAAAGAAAAAGAACCATGTGTTAAAAAAGATAGGTATAAACCGATATCGCAGTTAGAGAACCGATGTCGGTAGTGATAACCAATAGTGGTCACATGATGATACACAGTTATTTATTATGGAGCTTTCTAAAATAGGAAAAAGATAGTGGTGGCAAACTTAAGTTCTTATTTTCGAGCAGTGAAAAGAGTGACCTGCTTAGTTTTTTTTTAAATACGTGAATGCGACGCTTTTTGACGACGGAGACAGGTAATGTGATGAGAGAGTTGAGGATTAGGAGTTAAAAGACAGGAGAAAGTGATGGTGATCTGAGATTCAGAAGACGAAAGTAGGTTGAAAAAAGGTGGTGATTAATGCAAAGACGAGGAGGAGAAGAAACAATCCAGCAGGCGGGACAAGAGGAAGACAAGGGCCCACCTCAAGCTACGCAACCCCAAGAGGGAAACGTTTTGTTGTGATTTGACTAGTGCATGTTTGTGAATAAGAGATTGGGGAGAGTATGTGGGTAGTAGATATGAGAAAGAAAGATGATAACAAAGGGTTATAAATGGGGGTGAGTGTACACGGTAGGTAATCAATGGTTTCAAGTATTTCTGTGTATACAGAGAGGAATAAACGAGCAATTTATGTGTAGGTTGTTTGTTTTAGGCATAACAGGGACTGATACACAGTTAGGGAAACCGGGATCGGTTACTCAACTGTACCGGTTGCTTGTAAACGATACGGTTGCGTAGGATTTCAAAATTGAGAAGAAAAAACCCAGGGGGGATTGGAGGAAATTGAATGGGTTTTTGTATTTGGACTGTATGCAGGCAGAAGGCAGGTTGAGGGATGGAATGATAGTGTACCAGACGCTGTGTAACGAATCCGAGCGGATGTCACGCTAGATGAATGGGACATTGATATAATCGTTGGGGTTAAGTGGAATCCGCTATTATTTCAGATCGCAAATATACCATGCTATGTACAGGAGTTATTGAGAGATGGAATCCTTGAGACAAAGACCGTATATCTGCCAACAGGGGAAAAGACAGTAACATTGAAGATGTGTTCCGTATTTGCGACTCCAATTACGGAAAACCAGTATATCAGGCATTACCTAGCACGGAATGGGGAGCGATAACAGTAAGTATTTGGTCATAGCAGAGATTTAACACAGCAAGGTTGGTCATTGAAGTTATGGGATAATGTATGCAGCACATCTGGAGAGACAAGGTAGCAGTAATTTTAATGATAGAGGCTAGGGTATTATGCATTACCGAGGGCAAAAAGGGGGTGAACGATTTCCAAAGGCATTGATGTGTGTTTAGTGGGGAGGATGATAGAAAGGAGCGTGACGTTGCATGGGCACCTGCATATTTGGCGGACGGAGCTTATACAGGCGGTTTATGGATTGTAGGTGAAAATAACAGAACGACACTGGATGTATGATACGTATTACAGTGGGCCTATGAGCACATTGTTTGGGTGCGAACTAGTAGGCAGATCCATACGTCAGGAGAAAGGAGTACAGAGGTTGGGGATTCAGAGATGGGTCAGACAGAAACAGGAGGCAAGATTCCAGGGCTTTTGTTGAAGGATATGACTTTGAGAGTATTATAGGTAGTATGGAGAGAGTGATGATTGAGGAGATCTGTTGGCGGCCTTACGGAAACTATGGTAACTAAAGAATATAGCTGAGGAGTTGAGGGGTGTGGGTGTAGAAGCGATGAGGTGGATCGCAGGGCAATCAGGCCAGGTGAGTATGAGAGGATTCCTATAGATGCGTTTTGCGCGACAAAGTTGGATTTGTGCAGGATATACCCCAGGCTTATAGCCTAATGAGATCGATGCAGATGGCAGTATTCTCAACTCCCAAGCCAACACCTCCAGACGGCCTGAAGAGTTTTGTAGCAGCCGATCGCAGTGGTAATAGATGCAGGAAGGAACGACAAAGGCCATAGATTATGGTGGGTAGTAGAACTGCGAGGTGTACGTGTGATGGTCTCTTGACATAGCGTTGAGTACGAAGAGATGATCGTCTGCAGCGTGTGGTTCAGTAGGCTCCAAAAACCAGGTGAATGAGACAGAGGATCGTAGTGAGTGCGGTGAGTCATGGGCGGAGCAGACTAGAGGCCTGGAGTCTCCTGCGAGAGGGCTATATATGTACGGGAGATTGCAGATCAGTGGGTGGGTACCAATAGCTATGGTACCATGAGGGACAAAGGAGGCCTGGCGAGAGGGTCGACGATCACGATATCAACCTAGTTCGGGATGAGCGTGAGGGTATAAATAATGTTAGCAATGGATAAGATAAATAAGAGTACCGCCCTTGCTTGTGTCGATGATAGAGAAGAGTATTGTTAACATCTAAATAAAACTGGAATATGTTATGTTGATTGAGTTATAATAATAAAGAAGTTTTCGTTGTGGGACTTTTTGTGTTTGAAAAAGATAAAGAGGAGGAATGGATGAAATAGAATACAACAAACCTTAATATGTACCACCATGATAGGTTATTATGGTAGGGGAGGTCGGCTAACCTTGGGAGACCCCATGTCTCCCGAAGTGGCTACCTACATAGCCCATGCACAAAGCAAGGAGGGGCCTCAGACCGATTGTAGTTCTCCCTTAGATCAGGGAGAGGTGAATTAAGGCCATTTGGTCGGTTTAGGCCAATTGGGTTGATGGTAAGTAAGAATGATGAGCTTAATATTGGTAAGGAAGGTAAGGTTGTTGGTGTCGGAAATGAATTGGTGATGTTGTAAAAAGGTAGAAGGGAAAGCGAAAGTTAGCTACCCAAGTAAGTGGCGAACCATGTTCCTTGAATGAAGATCAACACACATCCTAGCTGCGAGGCAAAGCGGAAAGAGTGTCCATAGGTGAAAAAGAAGCTTAAACAAACCACCCAACGGAGAAGGAGCTTGAAGCCCTAGGTACGTGCATAGACGAGAAGTCATAGGTGAAAAGAGTTATATGATCAACAAATATCGGGTGTACGTTTCGTCCTGAGTTGAAACAAATGGTAGAGGGAGGTGTAGGTTAAGTGAGGTAAGAGAATTTATTACAAAGTGAGTGTTCTGAACGAAAGAGAACCTACCCTAAATAGACAAGTCCATGACCCAAAAAGTTCTTTTTGAATTGAGGCGTTTATTTTGATGAATATAGATTGATCGATGAGGGCAAAGTCTACAAGAGGATATTGATTGCTATTCTTGAGTCTTCACGAAGCTGATCAATGCGAGAGAAGGCTTCTGATAAAGGCTGACGTGGATAGCTAGTCCTTCGAGGAGCAGCTATTTATAGTAGCAGATTATGATTTAGGTGCTAGCTGTCCTTCGGGGGAGCAGTATATAATATAAAATAGCAGCAAGGAATTTGCAATAGCTGCCTTCGAGGGAACAGTCTATATTAATTTAGATAGCTAGATGGTCTTTTGGCGTGAAGCATCTAGTTTGGTAGAAGTTTGACTCAAGACAATCCATAAGAATACGGCTATTTAAAACTTTGAATGTCATGTGGACTGACTAAAAAGGGGAAGGCATCGTTAGGTGAGGGTGAGAATCAAAACTATGTGAGCTTGATTTTTATATGAGGTGTAGGAAACGACAGTGCATTGTGGTGGTATATGTGAGCTCAAAGGGAACGAGCGGTAGGTAGATAAGAAGTGATATTAACACTTAAATTCAACAGTTAGAATGGTCGAAGATGCAAGACATTAAGGGGTTCAGGCTCAGGCTTACCATTAAGCGAAGCTAAACGATTAAAAGCACCTGATCCCTAGGTGTGAGTGATTATGTAAGGGCCCAATCCAACTTGGGGAAATTTTCCACGTTTGCTCTTTTCTGTTGTGAATGTTGATTATCTTGAGGACACAAGATCACCAACCTTAAATGGTGCTCATGAAGTTCGCTATCATAAGCACGCTTGATGCGTTTTTGATAGATTTGTGAAGTGATAAGAGCTATAAGACCGATGTCGTCAGAACGCTCTATGGCTACCGCCTTGGCGGAAATCACGTTGGTGAGAATATCCGAAGAGATATTCTAGGGGAGGGTATTTGTATTTCGAGAGGCAAAACAGCCGCGGGTAACATTATCCAAAGAAAATGTTGTGGCATTAGTAGAGTGAGAATGCTATAGTAACGATAAGCCCAAAGGGGGCAAAGGGAATGGGATCGTGCCAATGACTTCCGGATCATTGACAACTTTATGAGGATTTTGGTTAGGGTTTTATTAGAAGATTCAGCCTGACATTTGGCCGGCGGGATAGTAAGGCGAGGAGAAACTAAGTTTGATACCAAAGTGTCCAAAGGTCTGGTACAACTTGTTTTTAAAGATTAACCATTATTGGTATAGGTGATGAGGAATTACCAAAACGACAGTATGTGATTGGTGAAGGAATTCGACAATTTTTCCTTTTAGTTGTTGAAATGAGTGGAATAGCCTCCACCCACATTTGGTGTAATATTCAGTTGCTTTGATAACCATCGTGACGTTGTGAAAAGAGGAGGATGTGGGGTAATCCACTAATAAGGTCTTAAAACCCTGTTGAGAAGGGCCAAAGGTTCTCTAGCGACCTGGAGCGGTGGCAGAGTAGTGAAGGTTGGGCATGTTGTTGACACATACAACAAAGCTTAACATATTCGTAGAGTTCGTTATGAGAGTAGGCAAATAATAACCGAGCGTGAAGGATTCGTGTGGGCCACTGGCAAGGGCCCCCCAATAAAATGTCCCACCAAATACCAGCTGGACTTGTTGGACTGGGTATGGGTGATTCCGCACCGGTTCTTGAGACACGAAGGAGGATGCCATACAAAGCATGTTTATAAAAGGAGTCACCAATAACTACAAACGAGAAAAGTGTTTAAGAAAAAGCACGTTAACAGACTAGTAAGGTCAGAAGGGAGAATAGAGGTTTTGTTAAGGTACTTCAGTGGATTGGTGGATACCAGGTATCCGGGCGAGGATAGCAGACACAGTAGTTATTTACGTACAAACAACTGGGGCTGTGAATAAGATTGGGGCAAAGAGTGTTGGACCAAGAAAAAAAAATGTCAGAGGTCAGTTGAGAGGCTGAATTGCGAGGGCTAATCAAGCAATAGTTATCCCGCAAATTTGTTAGTAGAGGTGTGGAATGGTTTTTGGTAGAATAGTGAGTAAATAAGGCTAGAAGCGAATCCACGTAGTGTTGTATTTTTGAAGTCCTCATTTGCATTGGTAGAGCCCATAACTTGATGACTACCAATTGAGGAGTCGCCAAAAATATTGATAGATTTTGATACTAATTGCAGTGCAATCTGGAGGGACAAGAACAAGGGCCCTCATATCAGCGTTTGTTAGTATAGTGAAAGTGAATCAAGAGCTATAAGAACGATGTTCTTCAAGAAGCTCTATTGGGCTACCCGCTCTTGGCGGACATCAATCGTTGGTGAGAATATCCTGAGAGATATTCTAATGAGGGTATTTGTATTTCGAGTAGGCAAACCAGCCTCGGTACCATCTACCGAAGAAAAAATGTGTGGCTTAGTAGAGGGTCATGAATCTAGTACGATAACCCAAAGGGCAAATGGGATGTGATCGTGCCAATTTCTTCCGATTCCATTGACAACTTTCATGAGGATTTTGTTAGGGTTTTATTAAGAAGATTCACCCCTGACCATTGGCCTGCGTAGTAAGGCGATGAGAAACTAAGTTTGATACCAGAAGTTGTCAAAAGGTCTTGTAACAACTTGTTTTGTAAAAATTTACCATTATCTGTTATTAGTATAGAATAACAAAACGACAGATATGTGATGGTTAATGAATGTCGACGATTTTTTTCTTTTCCTTTTTAGTTTGAAATTAGTGGAAATCGCCTCCACCCTTTTTGGTAATATCATTTGCTGCTGTGATAACCATCGGTTGAGCGTGTGAAGAGTATGGTTAATCTCACTAATAAGGTCTAAACCCCATTGTGAGAAGGGCCAAAGATCGCTAGCACCTGGAGGCGGGTGGCTAGGAGTATGTTGAAGGTTGGCATGTTGTTGACACATAACCAAGCTTACATATTCGTAGCATTCGTATTGAGATAGCAATAATAACCGAGGGGGTGGGAGGATCGTTTGGCCCACGGAAGGCCCCTAAATGTCTAAACCACAATACCATCATGGACTTGTTTGGAATGGTAGTGGGTGATCTCATCTCCGCCCCGTGAGACAAATCGAAGGATGATGCCATCAAGCCTTTTATAAAGGAGTCTCCCCATACCTACAATAACGAGAAACGAGTGTTTAAGAAAAGCACGTTTACCAGTACTAGAAGGTCAGAAGGGAGAATAGAGGTTGTAAGGTATTCATGGATTTGTGATACCAGGATCCTGCTAGATAGCAACACAGTATTTATCGTACAAACAACTGGGGCTAAAATATTGGGCAAAGATTGTTGGAGCCAAAAAAATGTCAGAGGTCCAGTTGTGAGGCTGGAATTTGCGAGGCTAAGCAGCCTATTATCACCTCAATTTGTTAGTAGAGCGTGGAATGGTTGGAATAGATTAGTGGAGTAATACGGCTAGAAGCGACCCGTAGTGTTTTGTTTTTTGAAGTTCCTCATTTTTGCATTGGTAGATGCCTCATTACTTGATTGACTACCAATTGAGAGTGGCCAAAAATATGATGATTTGATATCCTAATGCAGTGCAACCTGGAGCCCAAACAAGGGCCTCATATTCCGCTGTAATTATTTAGGCAAGGGAAATCGATCGGAATGAAAGAGGCATAGGCTCGGCGTCAAGAGGAACGAGAACAATGCCAGCTCCTCCACCATGTTGGCATTTAGATCCATCGAAGAAGAGGGTCATTTGATACGACTCTTCCCTGAGTGAAAGAGTGGCGATGAGTTCGTCGAGGAATATAAAATTGGTAAATTGTTCCCCAGGTAAAGGGGCTTCCACAAGTTGGTCTGCGATGGTTTGTCCTTTGATTGATTTCTGGTGGACGAACTCAAGGTCGAGGTCGGCGAGGAGCATGAGCCATCGGGCGATGCGTTGGTTTAGATGAGGTTTGGCATACATGTAATGGATGGGGTCTGTGTTGGTGATGACGAAAGTTTTGTGATTCAGAAGGTAGTGTCGGAGCTTGGTAGCCACGAATGATAGGGCTAGGCACAACTTTTCTACATGTGTATACCTAGTCTCATAATCCACCAAAGTACGACTTATATAATAAACGGCTTGTTCTCGATTTTCAGAGTCACGATGTGCAAGCATGGCCCCTACAGCATGGTTAGTGGCGGAAAGGTAAAGGTAGAAAGGGCGGTCATCTTGAGGTGGGATAAGCACGGGTGGCTGCAAGAGATAAGTTTTGAGAGATTCAAAGGCTTGGTGGCACTCTTCACTCCATTAAAAATAAATGTCCTTCTTAAGGAGGTGATGGAAAGGTTGACATCGATCCGAGAGTTGGGAGATGAAACGTCGGATAGATTGGAGCTTACCTTGTAAACTACGCAATTGTTTGAGATTAGTAGGTGGGGGCATTTCTATGATAGCTTTGACTTTAGATGGATCGACCTCGATGCCATGCAAAGAGACGATAAAACCAAGAAGCTTTCCCGAAAGGACACCAAAGACACATTTCTTTGGTTGAAGACGGATAGAATATTGTAACAGGTGATCAAAAATAATGGTTAAAACATCGAGATGTTCACTGCGATGTTTAGACTTGCCAAGAAGATCGTCGACGTAATCTTCAAGGATAGTGTGCATAATGTCATGAAAAATGTAGGTCATAGCCGCTGATAGGGTCGCACCAGCATTCTTAAGGCCAAATGGCATTACACAGTAACAGAAGGTTCCCCAAGGAGTTATGAAGGTAGTTTTGTGTTGATCGGTAGGGGTAACCAAAATTTGGTTGTATCCTGAAAAGCCATCCATGAGAGAAAGCATTTCATGACCCGCAGTGAGATCAACAAGTTGATCAATACTAGGTAGGGGGAAGTCATCCTTAGGGCAAGCGAGGTTAAGATCCTGGAAATCCATGCATATCCGAAGTCCCCCCGTCGCTTTAGTGACAGGTACGATGTTAGAAATCCATTGAGGATAGTCAATAGGCAAGATGAAGGAAACAGAAAGGAGTCGTTGGAGCTCCTCTTTGATGAAGAGGGAAATGCGTGGATGCATTTTTCTCAATTTCTGTTTAATTGGCTTGGAATCAGGTTTCAGTGTAATGTTATGGATAGCAATGTCAAGATCGATTCCTGGCATGTCAGCGTAGGACCAAGCGAAAGCTTGGGTGCGAGCACGGAGGAAAGTAGTAAAGGTGACTTGTTTTGATGCGTTAAGGGATTTTCCGATCTTCACAATGTGAGGATCCTCCTCCGTGTGGATGTTGATTTCTATTGTAGATTCGTTTAGCATGGTTTGGGTTTCAGATGGTAAGGCTCGTTGAATATAAGAATCATCCGCGCCAAGGTAAGTGAGGATGGAGTCGTCATCCTGACACTCAACAACATTAATCAAAGGCGAATCCTCTTCGATCATGTCTGGATACAGAAGGGGAAGAGAAGACGGGTCCTCATTATCGCGTTGATAAGTGAGAGGACCTATGAAGATAGCATTTATGAAAAAAAAAAGTTAGGAGGGATAGATTCAGGGTCTATAGATTCTGTGGGTGATGATGGTTTGGTAGGGGGTGACGTCGTCTTCTTCCAGAATACAGCTGACACGAGGTGTCTCCTGTGTAGGTGTATCAGGAAAACCGAGACCACTGTGATCATTATGTTTGCGTGTGGTGATGGGGATGAGCGTATGTCGGCCTTGTTCATAAAGACCAAAACCAAAGCCTTTCCAAGTACAGTGAGTCAAGAAGGTGAGGGCAAAGCGACGATTGGTAAGGTATTGAAAATCAGACTGGAAAGGAACCACACCAAGAGGAGGCTCATGGGCAAGGGAAGATGCGTCGACACCCCCATACGTTAGGTTAGTGCGGTAGTGAGGTGGTCCGTAGGAGATTACTTCCCCCACACGACGGTCATAGTTAGGATGGGCATGTACCTGTCCATACTCCTGTGGGGTATGGAAAGAACTAACGTTATATAGGTGATACTCCCCCAGCGTAAGGCATTGAAAAACATCTACTAAGGGGTCTGCGGTTGGGATGTTAGCTGCCGGAAGGGAAGTGGTTTTTGTGACGGTGGTTTCATTAGTTGAAGGCGTAGGTGCGATTGAGGTACATGGTTGAGGCATAGTTGAAGAAGATGGTTGGGTTGAATGAGCGGGTGTCTTGATTGGTACCAGCACATCATTTGGGCGGTATAACATATTGCAGGTTTTAAAGGGGGGAGGATCAGCTTTTATGGTGTAGGACTTCCCCTCGTACTTAAATTTTATGCATCTATGTAAGGTTGAGGGAACGCATCCCATGGCCTGGATCCAAGGACGACCCAGCAAATATATTATATTGGAACTCTCCCTCAAGGACATAGAAGAGTTCGGGTAAAGTACGTGGTCCTACCCGAATGTTGAGGATCACGGTGCCTAAGGTAGAGGTAATAGTGTCATTGAATGACCGCAACATCATGGGGTTGGCACACATGTAGCTAGAAGGGATATTCATTTGTTGAATATCTTTTGAAGAGATGATGTTTAGGCTAGCACCCCCGTCAATCATAACACGACGTACACGAATGTCCCGGACGTAAGCTGAGATGAACAGGGCAGGGTCAGGATCTTCTGTACCAAAATTGACAATTTCATCTTCAGAGAAACTGACTGCAGCAGCTTGTGGTACAGAGACAGAAGTGGTTGGGGTGGTGGTGGGTTGTTTGGTGAGAGAGGGCAACGTGATTGGGTGTTAGAATGGAGGCAACAGGTAGGGCTTTCATTAGGTAAGACCTCGATCCCCTGAAGAATTTCAACGAGAGCTTGTCGATGAGATTCAGAAGTTTGAATGAGATCATATAGTGTCATTTTGACGGGTGATTGGTGAAGCTGTTTGATCATGGCTTGATGGGTAACTCCATTAGAGACGGGGTAAGCGAGTCCATGAATAACCACTTTGGGTGGTGGTGTAATTGGGATGCTAAACGGAGAAAGAGAGGACGCAGGTGTGCTTTCTTTCACTTTCTCGTTGTTTTTCTGCGCTCGAGTAGCAACACTAATCATATTAATCTCGTAAACCTGAGATGAGGAAGATGGTTGGGATAAATTATGGTCTTCAAGAGGTGGGGGTTGTAATAATGATAGATCGTGGTGAGGCAGGGATAGATGGTATAGGAGAGGGAATTGAAGCTAAAGGTCTCTCCCTTCGTAAGTTGTCTTTCTTAATCTTTCTATCTGGGAGAGGTGACTGACAAAGGATGGTTTTTAAAGCTTTGCATCCCTCCACATCATGTCCTGGTGTGCGGTGATAAGCGCAGATCTTAGACTCATCATAACCTATAGGTCGAGGTTTAGACGGGTCATAAGGTCTAAGTGGGGGTAGGGAAATGGTCGCATTCTCTACTAACATAGCAAGAATTTTGGCGTAAGATCCTTTGAGTGGGTCTAAATCAGAAGAGGATGAGGGTATTGATTGCGCAGGTTTTGGTAATGTTTGGGCGTGGTTAGTTTGTATGGGTGGTGGTTTAACCGACGGGTGTTGATATGTGTTTTTCACTAAACGTGGTTTCTTTGGCGCAGGAGCTACGTTCGGCTGGTTAGATGATGAGGCTACAGATGACATGGTAGCGGGAAACAACCACAGAGAAAGGGGAGTGACAGAAAACAAATCCTTTGATGATGGAGTTTGTTTAGGGTTGATGGGTGGACAGGATATGTGGGGTGATAATGTTGATATACCCTTTGATCCCTGTATGGGTGCAGAAGGTGTAGATCGTTTTGAAGAAAACGTAGGAGGTATGATATATTGGTGTAAGGTGGAAGGATGACGTCCTAATATGGAAGGTAGGTATGACGATGATGGTTTTGATTGTGATAGAGGCACGGGTTGAGTGTGTCTCCTAGGTGGCGGGGGCGGCTTTATTCTTGGACAAATCTAGTCGCTTAGGCGGGTGTGTTAGACTGAGTATGGGTAAGGTCCCAAGCGTAGCGGAAGATTTGGCTAAGATAATAGAAGTGGACGAGGCATTTGGTAGAGGTGAAGGGGGGTGAAGGTGAGAACATGGGCATTTTAAGCTTCTGTAAACACTTCGGGTATATGGTGGAGTTCTCAGGATCGGTCATTTGCATTTGAGTAGAATATGGCGTACTCAAACGTTCCCATAGGATTTGTCTATCCTCTGGAGAATGACAGTCTTCAGGCTTGAATTGTAAATTTGGTATGGAAGAAAGGTGGGTTATGATTCCAGTCCATTGTGGGTGTGATACAGTGATTAGATGAGGTACTGTATCAATAGATGTTAAGAGGTCAACCGGTCATTGAAAAGATTTAGGCGATGAAGAACTAATAGGTAAGAGGGCGTGTTCGAGAGGATCCGTCATGGTTAAAGAATTTGGTGATGTTGGTGCAAGAGATTTCTTGTCTAAGGATGTCAAAAGGAGTGGCATACCTTCCTCTTGTGCAACAAGAGTGGTAGAAGGGGAAGTATGGGAAATAGATAGATTAGATAACATCCGTTCGCAATCTTGTAGGGATGTGGTATAAGAAGACTCATCGATGGGAAGAGGAGTCTGGGCAGTTAACTCCCTTATGGGTAAAGGAATGATTTCGCTTTGGTTCGATGGTGGTAAAGGAGGTTCGGGCTCCTATGTTAGTGAAGAGGCTTGATTCAAAATTTTCTTGATAGAGGCTTTGGGCTAGGTATCAAAGACAGCATGGATCTCATGAACACTCTCTTCGGCTAAGATATCCTGGTTTGTGTTACTGTTGGAAGACTGATTCGGGAATGGTTTATTGAAGATTTTCAAATTTCGGTTGGCAGGGGCATTAGGATTATCGAGGGTTATATCCCCTGCATCAACCATTTCCTGCACTATGTTTTTCAACATCTTGCAGTTCTCATGACTGTGTCCCTTCACGCGGTGGAAGTTACAGAAGTCATTTTATTTGTACCAGGAAGGTATGGCGCTAGTGGAATCAAACCCGGAATGAGGTTTAACAGGAGGTAATGTAATGGCTCCTTCTTTGAGCAATTTTTCCAATATCACACCATATGTTTCTCCCAAGGGAGTGTAGTTGATGGGCTCGGCTTTGTACTTATAGGTAGTTTTTGGTGGGGCATTAGACGGTGTTTGATATTTAACCATCACCGCGTGGACAGCTCCTTTTGATTTAGAAGAAGTGGACGCGTGAGGAGTGGTGGTATTTGGTTTATTGGTAGAATCAGGAGTTCAGAAATTGGGGTTTTTGTTACGCAACCGCAATTTCTCTTCCTCTAAGGCTCGAATCTCTAGTTTTTGAGCCATAGTAAAGCCTTCATCGAATGTACGGAAAGTTTGAATTTGGAGAGTAGGAGAAATGTGCTTAGCACATGCCCACGTGAAAAGTTTGATAAGTTCAGTCTGAGGCAAGACATATGTAAGTTGGTTGATAAGGCCGCGCCATCGTCTGACGAAATCTGTGATAGATTCGTCTTCGAATTTTCGAATGGCATAAAGGTCGGTGATGGATACTTTCTTAGCAATGTTAATGGAGAAGTGATCTAAGAAAGATTGGGCTAGTTGGTTAAAAGAGAAGATTGAGTGCTGGGTTAAAGCACTGTACCACTCTAAGGCAGGGTCCTAATAAGGACATGGGAAAGGTGCGGAGTAACAAGGCATCATCATGGGCAATCAAATAACAAGCATGTCTAAATGATCGCAAGTGTTGTTGAGGATCCTCTTTACTATTAAAACGAGTAAATTTCGGCAACTCCCATTGAGGAGGATATGAATGAAGGGGGACAGAAGGGTGAATGGGCTCCCGACAAACTTGCTCATATGTCAAGGCGCTACGACTTCCTGAAACAGAAGCCTCCAGGTTTTGCATTTTGTCCATCATTTGTTTAATTAGATCAGTAGTTGGATGAGATGATGGTGTGGTTGTGGTAAACGGAGGCATATTGGGCCAAGGACCACCACTAGATCCTAGTGGGGTTAAGTGTTGATAGGGTGTGGAGGATGAATATGTTGAGGTAACTGAATAGGGATGTCCCATATAGGATGTTGAGGTCACTGGATACATGTATGGGAATGAAAAGGTAGGCGGAGCTTGAGAAGGAAAGCTCGTGTGGATAGGTGGCAGAGAGCAAGTCATGAACGGAGCAGTCTGCAAGAGAGATGAGGTAGGGGCAGTCGGCGGTAATGATATGTGGGGTCCGAGATTAACCAAAGGAAAGCTAATCTGAGCCGTATGAACCTATGAAGCCGTCAGATTGGGGGACGGGGCTAGAGATGCAGGAAGTAAGGCGGTGTTATCAGGCGGAGTGGGAGCTAAATGAGCAGCTATACTAATAGGCATACCCACAAGGAGCTGACCATCAGGCGTACGGTCAGGGGTATGAGACAAATAGTATTGTACAGCGCTGGAATTAGCATCCAGAAAGTTGGCAAAGTCCTTATCTCCCACAGGAATTTTAGGAACCTCGTTGGTATCAGTAGGATTCCCCACAGAATGTGAAGGGGGTGATTTAGGCAAAGAAACAGAGCAAGCATGTGAAACCATGGCGGCGGCTTGCTTTCGAGTGATAACAACCATGGACAGGAGTTCACAGTAGGGTTTCAATTTGTCAGGAATAGAAACAAACTCAGACTGGTAAAATTGGTAGGTTGTTGGTTTGTCAGGAATTGGAAAAGAGATTAACCGATATTGGTCTAGTAACTGATGTCGGTTACACTATAGCCGACGTCGGTCAGGTAACCGATGTCGGTGTAAGAATTCTGGGCTAACAAGATATAAAAAGGCTACTAATTTGATTTTTAACAACGTTTAGTATACTTGTCCAATTATTGATCACAAAAGACAGAGTATGAGAAAGAAAGCAGGACTAAAAACAAGCAAGATGCACACACAAATCCAGAGATTAACCCTAGGGTTAATTTTAATTATTGTGGGCTTATGCCTTTTAGACGTAGAATGATGTCAGAATCCTAAACAAGAGACTTAGGGGAAATGTCAAGTTGTTTTGGCTTATAAGGTTACCTCAATCGGGCAGAGGAATACCGCGGAAAAAGGGGGGGATGTTTGAGCTGTTGTGTTAATTGTGAAGTGATTCGGTATGTGTTGTGCAGTGAATGTAAGATTAATTTCCTGTCAATACCATGGATATCACCCCCACGTGTACGACCTGTTACTTAATCTACGTTCACTAGAATTGAAAAACAACAAGCAGGAATGCAATGCACGTGTTTTAAACCCAAATCAAAAATTATGTTCGATGAAGCAAGAGAGATGACTTTTACTAATGCGAAACTAGGAAAGCAAGACAATTTCTTTACGAAATATATAACAAAAGTAGCAACAGCAAGTATGCTTCCTAAAATGAAAATAAGCAAGAGAAACAGAAACCCAAGATGGGTCCCACCGGGCGTGCCAAAATGTTTCACTCGGAATGATTCGTTCCTTTTAGAAATAGATAAGGTTAGGGGCTAGGAGGAATACCTGTAGAATGTCGAGATGGTGTGCGCATACCGTAGAGAAAGATCAGGTTGATTGTGAAGAACTCCTTTTTGTCTTGGAAGGACTACCTGCAAATAAGAACACAAGACCACAAGATTTTGATTAGACAATAAATGAGGAAACTGCCTTGGGCCCAGGAAATATAAAACTTCCTTTCGAAGGTGGTCAGTTTCCCTGCTAATATGAATTAACACAAAAGACTGTAAAATATCAATTAAGTTGCTTCATTGAACTGGGTAGGGGAAAGGCTGGTTTTCTGGTTTTGATCGGAGGAACCGATGTCGGTTACTGATAACCGATGCCGGTTATTGATAACTGGTACCGGTGGGTTCTAGGATCTGTAGGTTAGTTGCTTTGTGGGGTAGTTATGTTGTTTGTAAGGCTGTATATAGGTGGTATTAGGAAATAAGGTGATGAGAGGTAGATGAATGATAGTTAGATGCAATGACACGTTGGGTAGTGGATCCAAGAATGGATTTAGGAGGACTGTGATTCAAAGAGCATAAGAAATGTTAAAACAGAGGACATGCAAGATCTGACTTACTGCTTTTGACAAAGATGCAAGTTGATCTCCTTTGCTGTAAACACTTCTGGTTTCTTCACTCGTCTCTGCTCGGTCAAGTGAAGATCTGGACTCTGTTTTTCACTCCCAATGATCTCTGTTGATTCAAAAATCCTTTCCTTTGATCCAAAATGAAATTTTGATCCCTTGTTTTTGGTTTGGGGAGGCCATTTACGGGGAGGCCATTTGGCGGTTACGTAACCGACGGCAGTCGAGTAGGAACCGGCATCGGTAAGGAAAAAGTAGGCTATTTTTAGTAAAATAGCCCACCTTCCCTGCTTTTCTCCTGAGAGATCAGTTGCAGGCTTGGTCAAGTGGCTAGAAGGTCGGTTTTGGGTGCGAGTAAGGAGGCATTAGTTATGGATGTGAGTCTAGACCAAGTCATAGGTCTTAATTAGGTTAGTTTAGGGTTAGGGCTAGGTCATGATGAGGGGGCAAAATGAGGTGGCATGTAAGGTGATGGTGGATTTATCAATTACAAGGTAATTAATAAATAATTGTGTAAGGTTTAGGTAATGAGGTTAGGTTGCAAAATGGGATGTGGGTCACAAGGGGTCGTAAGACATGAATTTGGTGTCTACAGGTATTCTGTTACAGAATAACCATGTCATAGCTTATGAAAGCAGAAAGCTTAAGTTACATGAACAGAATTATGCTCCACATGACCTAGAGCTTGCTTCCATTGTTCATGCACTTCAAATGTGGAGGTATTACCTTTTTAGGCAAACCTTTTGAGTTAAAAAACTAACCATCTGGGGTTGAAGTATATTTTTACTCAGCCAAATCTGAATGCAAGGCAATGAAATGGTTAGAATTTCTGTCTCAGTATGATTTTGATATAAGCTACATCAAAGGCAAGGAAAATAGAGTGGAAAATGCTCTGAGTCGAAGGAGGCATATATCTACTCTTATAACGTTAAGAACTCAGTTTTAGGATGAGGTGAAAGATGCCTTGGAATCAGATCCTTATTTCTAGCAAGTCAAAACAGCACTTGCTACAGATCCAAAGGATGTCAGGTATAAAGGATTTCATTTCGACAATGAAGGAATTCTGAGGTTCGAAAACAGGGTATATATACCTTTGGCAAATGACTTAAGAAGGAAATTGTTAATTGAATTTCATAATTCACCTTATTCTGGACACCCTGGCATTACGAAAATGCTTATTGATCTTAAGCATCAATACTTCTGGAAGGGAATGAAAAAGGATGTGGTGGAATTTGTAACACACTGCTTAGAATGTCAGCGTGTTAAGGCAGAACATATGCATCCCGCTAGATTATTGTATCCCCACATCATTCCACAGTATAAATGGCAAGTGATAACGATGGATTTCGTTCAAGGATTGCCTATGTCAAGAAATAAGCATGATATTATCCTAGTTGTCATCGACAAATTAACCAAAGTGGCACACTTCATTGCTGGTAATTTGAAAGATGATGCACCAGTGTCAGCAAGAAGATTTGTACATGAAATTTTTAGATTGCATGGAATACCTGAATTAATCATATCGGATAGGGATCCGAGGATGACATCAAGGTTTTAGGCAAATGCTTAATGCGGCCTTGGGAACTAAATTAAACTTCAGCTGTGCATATCATCCGGAGATGGATGGACAGATCGAGAGAGTTAATCAAGTTTTAGAGGACATGTTGAGAATGTATTACATGGACCAGAAGTATAAATGGGAGGAATACCTTCTGCTGGTTGAATTTTCCTACAATAATACATACCATGCCTCTTTAAAAATGGCACCCTTTGAAGCATTGTATAGAAGAAAATGTAGAACCCCTGTCAGCTAGGACAGCGTAGAGGACAGAGAGGTAATTGGGCCAGAGATCCTTACGGAAATGGAACAACAAATCAAAATGATTTGGGAACATCTAAAGGAGGCTACCAATAGGCAAAAGAGTTATGCAGACTTAAAGCGGGTTGATAAGAATTATAAACTGGGAGAGAAGGTCTTTCTTCCGGTGAAGCCAAAAAAGAGCTCAATAAATTTTGGCAAGGCTGCCAAGTTGTCGCCACGATACGTGGGACCTTTTGAAATTGTTGAAATAATTAACCCTGTAGCTTATCGTCTAGCATTACCTCCTGCTTTATCATAAATGCATGATTCTTTTCATATTTCTTTGCTTAAGAAATACATAATAGATTTATCACATGTGCTGAATTGGAATTCCTTGCAGGTCCAAGACCCAGGAATAATCGTGGTTAAGCCCATTCGAGTGCTGGGAACTTGCCAATTGTACTTAAGAAATCGTGAAGTGAATCAATGTAAGGTCCAGTGGGACCAGTACAGCGAAGAAAGTGCAACTTGGGAAAATCTTGAAGAAATGGGATCTGCTTTTCCATACTTGTTTGATCGAAATTGAAATTCAAAAAATTGATAATTCTACCAAAATTAGATAATTACTGGTCTATTTTACAGTTGTCTTAAAACACTATTTGAAAGAGTGAATCTGTTTTTGGTATGAACTTGTGAATGGAAGGACAATAACTGAACTTTGTCCTAGAAACTCCTTGATTTGGTTAATTTGATCATCGGGACAATGATTCTTTAAGAAGGGAGGAATGTAACACCTTGATTTTTGTAAGTTATCATGGTGATTACTTTTCATAATGTTGTAACTACTGAAATGAAGACAAACATGTTAAGGTATATTTTTGATCTTACAGGAATGTGTTGTTAATCTAGACTCTTGTATACTGTAATTTGTTTACATGGGACAATAGTTATTATTGCTTGTATGTTTGTTGATGTGACAACATATTATATTTTCGTATGCTTGATGAACTCTATTCGCTGATTGACAACACACCTTGAATCAATTCCATTGATCCAAGGTATGCTGTGGCCTTCTTGTAATCGCTTTGTCGATTTACTTTTAAACCAGACTGAAGGTTGGTATAAATGTTATAGCATCTGATAGCAGGTATGAATATCTGGCACATAGATGCCAACGGAAAAGGTTTGATTCTCGAACCATACACTGTTGTAACGCTAGACAGTGTAAGGCGATAAAATCCTGGAGGTGGGTGGTTCAGGTATGTGGAACATGGGACGAAACGTCCTGCATAGTGTTAAAATTGGATGTTAGTCGGGAGGACTTGATTGGAAATTGAATAATTAAGTGTTAGGGGATTAGACCCTAATCTACCCCTAAGTTCTACCTTATACCCTAACTACTATCCTATGTGGATTTTTAAATTTTATATGGGTGAAAATTGATCTAAATCCTATTAACCAAGGAACTAGGCAAATGACCTAGACACGGACACTATTAAAAAAATCCTAAACTAAACCTAACCTAAGGGAAGGGGACGCACAGACCCATGGGGATGGAAAGGATAAGGAGGGAAGGTAAGAATTTATTGGACAATGAATGAGGTCCTTGCGTGGACAGCGCCAAATTTGGCAGGAACATGGAAAAGATAGGGGGCATTCAGTTAGTCATGAGACTAAACTTTGTTTTCATGCAAAATTTGAAATTTGGCAATTCGCCAACCCAAGTCGGTGGTGGCGTGAGGAAAAAGGAAAAGGAAGTGCCTTCATTGCATTAATTTTCTTGGTCTTCGCGACCAGCCTGCCTTGGACAGAGGATAGGGGAAATTTTTGTTGGTCATTGTGTTCTTTCAGGTTTTTAGAAGTTACTTTGCATTTGGTTTTTCACAGTTCTGTCAAACCAGTTGTGTTTGATTATTATCTCTGTTTCTTTGGGAAATCTAAGGCTATTTTTGAGCCTGTAGAGGAAGGTGACTATTTGGGAAGCTTTACTACTATCGCCGTGGAAGGAAACAACTCCTTTAGGCATGGTTTTCTTCGAGCTTCAAGGAAAATTTTAGGCATGTTTAAGCCCTTCTCCTTAAACTGCTTGCTTTTGCTTAATAGTCTCATTAAAACAACCCTGCTCTTATGATGGGGGTTTTGGTTATTGATTTGGCTGTTACGTTGAGATGATTTCGAGTTGAGTCATTTTATTTTGTTGTACACGGCTTGAGCATTCTTTGCATAATGATTAGTTGAATACATTGTCCTTACTGTGCGGTTCATTTTGGCAGTGTTGGCTATTCACTTTATTACCGTTTTGGGTTGTGCTAATAAATACATTAGCTAAATGAATATCACTTCTGAGTTCTAAGCATTCTTGTGAAAATGAAAAGATGAGATGATTTGTATGTTTTCTCTTTGCTGCTTCGAAATCTGAAGGTAATTGGAAAGAGGATTTTATTGTGCATTTTTGATGTGGTTTGATCTTCTAGTCTGAACTGTCATCATAAAAACGAACATGGCTTAGTGTTTCTGTGTAAATGAATGAAACAAATGAGATTTGGCTTGTTGTTGAGATTGTTTTGACTGTACCTTGCTTGCGCATCTATTACCCTATGCAGGTTTGCATTGATAAAGGCATTGTTATGTGAATATTGTATTTCTGAGTTCAGTGTGTGGAAATGTTTGGGAAAAACAAAGCTGTGGTGATATTAATAGACTATTATGCGAGTTATAATTCCTTGATGTGTTTTTTATTTGCATAAACACAGGTTCCTTGGGATAGTAAGGTTATTGTAGCATCTTACTTTGTTGTACTAATTTGATATGGTATCCTGCCTGCTGGTTCTTTTGGTACTAATGTTTATAGACCAGTTGCAATGAACTCTAGTCAACTTTTTTGAAAGGTAATAGTAGTTTTCAATTACTGAATATACTACTCTGAATGAATTATACTATTGGAGCATGTCTGCTCTAAATAAGAGGTATTTGGATAGACAGTAGAAGAGGTGATATGATCTTGCCCCCATATATTCAATTATTGATTTTCATTTATTTCTCTTTGGACTGTTATCATTTATTGATATCACGTTTGGATTAAAACTTCTAGTACAACTATGAGGAAAAGAAAGAGATTGCGAATGGATAATTTGAATTAATGATCATTTTTCTCTCGTACAGTTGGAAATCTATAATTGTTATGGAATGAATTTCGTACTGCTTGGGTTAAGCATTGGTATTTAATTGTTGTTTGCTTGTTCTCTTCAGCGTTTGATTGCTTGAAATCAAATGAGTTGTATGAAGGAAGGGACAATAATTTGGTTTAGATTTTAGTCAAGATCTATCTTTTGAATTCACAACTATTGTAAGAGAATGGAATTGATAGCATTTATGTTAGAACAACAGTTGCATAGTTGTGTTTTTTTTTAGTTCTTACAAATGTTTGTAATTTGGAACTGTTGAAGGAAATTACTTCTCGTAATAATTATTTGGGAAAGAGGGCAGTAATCCTTTGTCTGATTAGGAGGGTTATTGGATGATTGTGTTGATATGCTGTTCATCCTTTTCGGTATTTAATTCTTGATTGATGTTCATATTAACATTTCATAAAAGAAGGGTTCTTTTATTGAGACAGTTAATTAAAATCACCTTATTTTAAAGACAATTGCTTAATATGATCAGTTCAATGAACTGACCTGTGCAATAAATTTTCCAAATGAAACTTGAGTATAAATGAAGACATGGTTGTTTTCCGATACTTATTTGATTAACTGAAGATGGATTGTATTGATAGCTATTACTCCTCCACGAGGAAATGAGGAAGGAAGAAGTTACATTCTTCTATCTTCATGAGTTGTAATGTTGTTTGATATAAACAAAGTCCAGTCGTTTGGACTGACAATTGTATAGATTGTAAATCTGATGGATGAATACAAGTAAAAGTGTGATATTTTCAATAACTGTATCAGTTTGATATTGTTGAATAAGTTTGAGAATATAACATTATTCCTTGACTTGGAATTATTCAAATGTTAATGGATGAATTTAAAAGGAAATAACATCTATTCTTTACCTGAATGCAACTTTTACGTTGAAATGTGCAATTAGTTCATACTTGGGTTAAGATGAATTTTGAATTGACATTAAAAAGATTTAGATAAACATGAAATCGTAATTGGAAGGTATTCAGGATTAGTTCAAAAGCTAAGGGATATCAAATAACTTAGGGGCATCCAAACCTTGTATTCAGACTCCGTTAATAGCCTCGAATGTTTAAATTCAGAAAATAAAGATATGGGAAATCATATCTATTGTTAACAGACCTTAAATAAGTAAGGTTAATGAGGATAAATGAATAAATTCATTTAGAATTAGACCTCATTTAAATGGCGTCTAATAAGATGGAATTCTGAATTTGTTTACAATTGTGGAAAAACTTGGTTAAGTTTAATAGGTTAAACTTATTAGGTTTATCGATAATGGAATGATTAGTCCAAAGAATAAGAAAGGAATCAAGAAGTGAATATGCAACCCTTTGGTATGAAGGAGGAGATGCGTATTAAGCCAGAAGACGGATTAAGTCTCTCTTAGCTACATACAATTGTAACAAGAACAAGGATAAAGGATCAGCATGGCTGTTGAAAGTTGATCTTAAATACTAAGATTATAACCAAATCACAATAGAGATGGATGTGTACCCTCGATGAGAGGATTCCATAGGACATTGACATACGCCAACTAGAATATGGTGTCTTCATGAAGGCGGGGCCTTCATGACGACACAATGTTATAGCTGACATATTACAATGCCCTTCCAAATTAAATCATCAAGTTTACATAAGTTGGATAATAAGTTCTTGGATGGGGATAGAAATGTGATCACATAAATGAAGTGACTCCAAAGGACTAAATGTAACTAGACACACGGAGTCATCTAGGAACGACACCGTATGTTTGCGTATCTTTAGTTACCATGAGTAACTTCCTATACTCGTTCATATTGCTAGTTGAGGTTAGAGTTTGACCTTAAATGGAAGGACTGGTAGAGACCAGGAAAGACCATTCTAGATAACAGAAAAAGTGAGGTAAAGGATGTATTCCATTGGTGTGTATCACATCTAGGAATATGATCATGCAAAGCATGTGAAAATCTTTGGCCAAAGTATCGCAAGTGCTGGTTGCGTTGTCCTAATCACCTAGTTTAAGATGCAGGATGTTAGATGAATATCAGTAACAGATATTCAGATAGGCTTCTTAAATGGATCACTTTGATAACCGGAAACAGTAAAAGAACCCTGTATACTCATTATACTATGCATGAATTAACATGAAGGATCAGTAAGTCGCCGAGTCATGAAATGAGAGATCACTGAAACTCCGATCCATAATGTGGGAGGTCGGTAGTTCTTTGAGTCATTTACAACAGCATATGGTATCTGTTATATGATTGAATGGCACTAAATGTATGTTCCATATTGCAAATATTTGAATAGAGAACATTATTTTTTAAAAGGAAATTGTGTGATCCAAACTGCATTAATTGGACAGAGAAAAATTATTAAAACTTAAACGTTTGTTTGAATTATATAATTCATAACAGGGAACGTTGTATATATATAAAAAAAATTCCCCTTGTTTTAGTATCTTAAAATGGGGATGTTACACTCATCTTCCCGTTTCACCCCAAATAGTGAGTTGGAGGATACAAATTTCATGGTATCACTTCATACCGAGCCATTAGTGCTCAAAATACCAACAAACTCACTCCTAACTCATGGAGAGGCTGAGGATGATTTTTCCATCGTATATTACTTTGACGATGATAGAGTCACTCTCGAATATCTAAACACCTATGTGGAGCTACACCTTACTCACTGTATAGTTGATATTTTATTAATACCACATTCCTCTTCCTATTTTGGAAATCCCATGATAGAGTCTCCTCCACAGAAGGATCTTGATATCTACGAGATAGAAGACAGAAAGTTTGGAACTACCTCTAGCTGCACCTGAATTTGAAGAAGGTAACACTTCTTTAATAGAAGAAACCATTGACATAAACATTAGAATGGAGGAAGAACCAAAAATTTTAAATTTGGGATCCTCATTAACTCCAGAGGAGATATAAATACACACCCAAATCCTCAAAGAACACCAAAAGGATTTTTACATTTAATTATAAAGAAATGACGGGCATTGTACCACAAGTCACGATACATAATCTTGTCACTAAACCAGATGTGAAGCCAATTAAACAGAAGTCAAGACCAATGAAGCCAAAAGTGGCTCTCATGGTAAAAGAGGAAGTAATAAAACTTCTCCAAGTAGGATTCATCGAGCCCATTGACTATTCACAATGGGTATCTAATATCATCCCCATCCTCAAAAAGAATGGGAAGATACGCATTTGCATAGATTTTCAGGATATTAACAAAGCTTGTCCCAAGGATGACTTCCCATTACCATCCATTGACGTTATCATTGATGCAACAGCTAGATTTGAACTGTTGTCCCTTATGGATGGGTTCTTAGGGTATAATCAGATTAAAATATTTGAACAAGATCAAGCGAAAACTACATTCATAGCTCCCTAGGGAACTTATTGCTACGCTGTCATGCCATTTGGTCTTAAGAACACCGATGCTACGTATCAGCGGGAAATGACATATATAATCCACGATCTTATCCATAAAATTGTGGAATCATATGTGGATGACTTGTTGGCTAAGGCCAAGAAATGTTGTGATCATCCAGAAGTACTCTGTATCATCCTCTCATGATTAATTGAATATGGCGTCACATTAAATCCAAAAAAGTGTGTGTTTGGTGTGACAGGAGGCAAACTTCTGGGCTACATTATATCCTCACGAGGGATTCATGTTGATCTAGCCAAAATATGGGTCGTTCTTGACATGATCCCACCATCAGACAAGTCTAGAATCAGGTCATTTCTTGGGAAGCTTGGTATAATCCGCAGGTTCATCCCAGATCTAAGTTTCTCCATTCATCCAATCAACAATCTATTAAGGAAATATTATAGCTTTAATTGGACTGAAGAATGCAATGAAGCCTTTGAAGCAATTAAATGCTTCTTGTTGTCTCCACCCACACTAATGCTTCCCAAACTAGACCACCCTTTGATCCTATACTCACGAGCCACTCATGTCTCGCTGGCCTGCATACTAGCTCAAGAAGACAATGATAAATGGGAACGTGCAGTCTATTTCATCAACTGAATGTTGCTTGATTATGAGACATGCTACACACAGGAAGAGAGAGAATTCCTTGCCATAGTATTTGCAAAAAAATGTTTAAGATATTATATGTTAAACCAAGAAATGAGGGTCATTGTAAAGACAGATCATTTACGAACGTTTCTCACACAAGGGTCTTTATCTAAAAAGGTTGGATGCTTCATAACCTCAATGGGTGAATTCAAGTCGACATTTGTAAACCAAAAATCTGTTAAGGGACAAATCATTACAGATTGGTTAGCCAAAAACCCACTAGATGGAGGAAATTTGGTAAATTTGGACTTTCCTGATGAGTGTATATACTTCATCGAAACCAAGTCTCCCATCTCCACATGTCCTTGGTATACTGATATCATCAATTTCATCATAGACCATACATACCTAGAAGGTGCCACGTCACAATAAAGAAGGCTATTACGCATTATTACCACTAAGTATGTTGTCTTAGAACATGTACTCTATCATAAAGCCTTTGATGACATGCTTCTAAGATGTGTCGATATGAAAGTATCCAAGAAGGTTCTTCATGAATCCCACAACGGGATATGTGGAGGCTACTTCGGTGGTCATGCCACCACTTGTAAAATACATTAGATGGGCTATTTTTGGCCCACTCTCGAGCATGACGTAGTGGAATTTGTATGTAAGTGCCACAAATGCCAAGAATTCTCTCACGAGATTCATATACCAGCACAATCCCTACAACCAATAGCGAATCCATGGCCCTTCTCCACATGGGGCCTAGACTTAATGGGGAAGTTCTCTCCCTCATCAACCAATGGCCATAGTTTTATAATTACAGCCATGGAATATTTTACCAAATGGGTAAAGTCCATGCCTCTCACCACTGTACTAGGTTCGGTAATTGCCAAATTCATTCTAAACCAAATTATCTACAGGTATGGTGTCCCACAAATCATTATCTCAGATAGTGGCACATCCTTTAAAAATGACAAGGTCCATGAGTTACGTAGCAAGTTCAAGATAAACCATCATACGACCTCTCTTTACTACCCTCAAGCCAATGGGTAGGCCAAAGCGATAAACAAAATGTTGAAAGCTATTCTCCTCAAAATAGTCAAGGAGAATAAGTGAGATTGGCATCTAAAACTATATGCAGCCTTGTGGGCCCATCGAACCTCAGTAAGAACACCAACAAGAGCAACTCCTTTCTTGCTGGTATTCAGGGAATAAGTAGTTCTCCCACTTGAGGTTGAAATACCCAGTCTCCGCATCTCATTACAAGGGATTCTGGATGAAGAAGCTTATAGGGAGGAATGCCTCTCTCAACTAGAAAGCCTTGAGCAGGTTAGGCTAAATGCCGAACAAAGGCATAGAGCCTATTTTTACTGGATGTGCCGGTAGTATAACAAAAAGGTCTATGAGCAAGAAATATATGAGGGAGATCTAGTTCTAAGAATAAATAGCCAGATCGATAAGAAAACCGGTGAAGGAAGGAAGTTCTGACCCAAGTGGTTGGGCCCATACCGAGTCATGAAGGACTATGGAAATGGTGCGTATATTTTGTGCACGTTAGAAGGTGATGAATTTGGTGAAACTGTCAATTCCTTGCATCTTAAATGGTTTTACACATAAAACATCAAAATCACTACTTGTACATTATAGCTACCTACATTGCATTAGTCTTTTAGCTACTTCATTCTGTCCATTTTGTAAAAGTGGTAGTCCAAGAGCTTACTCTTAAACAATCTATTACAAATTTTTGAACATATTGGCAAAAGCATTCAAATCACATCTCTTCAAACATCATCAAGTATTTTTAGATCTTCTCATCAAGTTTGACAAACAAACATTGACAAAAACCATACCAAGGCCTTCATACTTGGCTTCACTTTTTCTTTCTACTAGGTAAAAATTTTCCTTGCCTATGGTCTATTCTAGAAGCTTCTTTGTGTCACATCTATCCCTCTTAAATATCTTCGAAAGAAAGGATATCATAAAGTTACAAGTCATAAATGTCAAAATCAAATGAAATCAAAAGCACCAAGCAAACAAAATATTTTATTTTACACACCTCTTTGCCCCATCAACCTTCGGTGATAAGCCCACATCTCTTACTGGTGGTGTGAGGTTGGGAAAGGAAAGAAGTGCCCTTACTCACCTATGTCTTGCCTTTGGTGAAAAACTCGTGCTTCTTACTAGTGGCATGAGGTAGGGTGTGGGGGGTCCACTCACACAAATGAACAACTCTTGGTATGCTAAAAACACAAATCAAATTATATTAAGAGAAAAAAAATATCCAAATTCCAAAGAGATCAAATCCTCAAAACCAGATTTTGTCAACCAAGTTTCCATTTATGAATCTAAGTCTAGATAAATTGGAAAGTAAGTAGCCTTCTAAGCATGGTAGTAGTTTTGAGTAGGGTAGGTGTGTAGGTCCAAATTTGGTTGTTGTTACTAGTCTGTCTGTCTCTCATCATTCCATTCAATCAAACTCATATAACTTGTGCCCTCACATCTTACTAGTTGCATGGATTTGGGATTGGGGCAAGTTCATCTCTTTATCACTATGCATTTATCACGTTTTTCAAACATAAGAAGAAATTACAAACATTTCCCAAAGAGTTCAAAAGTTCAGTACTAGCATATGTTAGTATTATCTCATATCAGCATTACAACAAACATAAAAAGTAAAACATTCTGTTTACTATCATTTTTTATCCATTGCATACATTCTGAAAACATGAAAACATTATTCTAAAAACATCTAAGTACACATGTGGAAATGAGTCAAGAAATTCTAGATGCCAAGAGTTTAGATCCAAAAAGATATATATATATATATATATATATATATATATAAATCAAGTTTCATGTACAATGCCATCACGCACTAGGCATGGTCAAAACACTCAATGAGCCCAAAAGGTACAAAAACACTCATATGGATATTTGACAAAATACGACAAAAATAGTCTCTTAATCCTTATGGGATCCCTCAGAGTGTGCACGACCACACCTAGGACTCTGGCTACGCCAGTCTCTGAATGCACTAAGGGCTTGCAGTCACGACCAATAGCTACTGTCTCGCTACGAGAATGACTCCTCCTCATCAAGTGCTCGATTGTCCTATATCCAGCTACCTCCATGCGGAGAGAAGTCATGATCTTAGCCACATTCTAGACAGAGGAAAAAACATCAGTATTCCTACCGGCTACTGAAGGCTCCCCCACATCCATGGAAAGCTTGGTGTTAGTCTTCTCTGAGGGAAAAAGCAAGGCATCAGTGCATACTCAGTGAATCAAGTCTTGCCACTCATCAATAGTCACTGGAAACAAAGGAGAAAAAAAGTTAGAAAATGATCAATGATAAAACCAAGAGTAAGGAAAACAAAAAGAAATAATAACTAAGGCAACTCTAACTAAAACAAATGCTAAGAGAAGAGTGAAAAATCACTCAGATCTCTGGGCCTCCAAGAAGAATATCTAGGATCCACGCCTGCCACTGACGCCACCATTGACTGGTGTCCCTCTCCCATGTCTGGGGCAATGTGATGGCTTACAACGGACTCGCCATCTCCACCTAGGTCAAGAGAGAGATACTCCTCTGAAACTAGAGTCACCCTCTCTGTGCTCTGCTCTGCCCTCTCAGCCCATAGGATCTCCTAAGTGTCATTCCTCTCAAGGTCACTATCATCTCCCCCACCCATCTCACTGATCTCCATCTCCTTCGTCTCCTCCTCTATCTCTCCCCCAGTGAACTCCTCAGACTCAGAGTCCACATCAATGGGCTCATCACTGCTATGAGCGGGACTGGTGGCAATCCAAAGTAAGGGTTCCTGAGGAGCACTGGCTCTCCCTTGAGCAAGTACCACCCTCCTAGCCATAATAGGAACACATGGAGTAATAATAGTCCAACCCTAGCCTCTAGGACCTCCTCGAGCCTCGCAGATAGATCTATACACTGGCACCACCGAAGGAAGCATGTCACTATAGGGGAGGCCAAACTGCTATGGTACTCTATCAAAGGGGTGGATCTCCAACTTCCCTGCCCTATCTATCAACTGGCTAGTATTCTGACAGGCAATCAGTGTAATGGTATCCTCTCCCCATACCCCTATCATTTCCTAATAAGTAGTGGCCTTCATGTCTGCAGTGGTCAGAGAGGCCATTGGCTGATGGGGTGCTTTAAGAACTATAATCCCCGTCCACCTCGCTACCCTGACGGCCCTGGGATCCTCCACCTCTACACCTCTCCCATATGGGGTGATATGCTCATACACCCAACTCATGACAAGATTCAGGTGGCTCAGTGACTATCCCTGTAATCGGACTACCCTGTTTAAATCATGGTAGGTAGTCCTGAAGATATATGCTCCCCAAGCATATACACATCCATAGACCTCAATCTGTTCAATAATGGGGTCCCAACAATATAAGAGGGTGTCCCCTCCCTTGTCCCCAATCAGTCTGGATGCAAGGATGCCCATGATGGCCTTGCAGAGCACGGGAATGTCTGACTCAATGATAGAGCGGATCCTCACTCCCTTCTTCGATCCCATCGATACAACTACATCTCCCATATAGGTGGCCCACTAAACCACCTATGATCTCGATACTACTATCTTAAGAGATAGCCACTGCCTAAGGATCAAAACCCCCATTATATGGTAAACAACCTCCAAGGTGATGGACCACTCACCCTAACTCTTGGAAATTGGAAGGTGTTTCGATCCACATCCCAGTATGAAAATAAGTCACATAGTATGTGACTGACAGGTGTAACGAGAGGGAATTGGTCAATCCTCCAAATACCAACCCTCTGGAGAGTATCCCGCTCTACCTGGGAGAGTGCCTCTAATACTGTTAGGAGCCAATCACACTACCTCTCCTAGCTCCATCTAATATACTTATCCTTCTAATGCATACACCCAAAACCAAAAAAAGGAGTAAATTAGTACTGAAATCCAGTTGAAAAAACTATTAAAAACACGTAAAAATTTTGAACATGCAAAAATAAGCTAAGTTTTGTATTTTTTTGGTCCTCTGTTGCGGACCGCTAGCCTGTGCAGAGCGGAAGTTTTGTAACCACCACCTTCTAAGGTGGTGTTCCCATAACTGCCACCCTACACAGGGCGGCGGTCTTAAACTGTAAATTCAAACGGGTCATATACCCTAAAAAATGCTTAAAAACAAACAAAAACACCATTTTAACAAAAAAAGAAACCTACCCTATGCGTGCCCCCTAAAGACATGTTTAAAACTAACATTTTCAAAAATGACCCCCCAAAGAGAAAGATTTCATCATTTCCACATTTTAGGTCCAAAAACAATAAATTGAGAAGAACTAATTTGAGACTTCGTGGGTCGATGTTCCACTCTTGGAGGCATGATCTCTATCTCACCACAAACATTTTGACTATACTCTCATCAAAAACTGTCACCGTGGGTCCCAGAGCTAGAAAACTATCAAATCAATCCGCGTAAATGAATAGTAAAATGTCTTCGTTTTATATAAATAATCCCCTTAATTTGATTTTGAATGTCTTTCGTAGGGTTAGAGCGTCGACAGAGGTAAGTTCTAAACCTTGCATAGATGGTAAGTCCTCTTTTCTTATCAATTTAGCCTTATCTCTCCAATTATTTTATCTAGCTACACTTGAGTCCCTTGTTTTTATTTTACAGATAGTGGGACTTTGGATGGCAAATTTCCAACACATGGGCGTGTCAGGTATACCTCCTAACTCCCCATTTCAGGACCGCCATAATTGGATCCACTATTTTATGCCTCTTTATGGTGTAGACACCAAATTCGTGTCTCACGACCCCTTGTGACCCGCATCCCATTTCACAACCTAACCTCATTACCTAAACTTTACACAATTATTTATTAATTACCTTGTAATTGATAAATCCACATCACCTTACCCGCCACCTCACTTTGCCACCTCATCATGACCTAGCCCTAACCCTAAACTAACCTAATTAAGACCCATGACTTGGTCTAGACTCACATCCATAACTAATGCCTCCTTACTCACACCAAAAGCTGACCTTCTAGCCACTTGACCAAGCCCGCAACTGATCTCTCGGGAGAAAAGCAGGGAAGGTGGGCTATTTTAGTAAAAATAGCCTACTTTTTCCTTACCGATGCCGGTTCCTACTCGACCGCCGTCGGTTACGCAACCGCCATCGGTTCCCTGTAAATGGGCTCCCCAAACCAAAACAACGGATCAGAATTTCATTTTGGAGATCAGTCAAAGGATTTCTAGAAAAACAAAGAGCATTGCGAGCGAGGAACAGAGTCCAGATCTTCACTTGACAGAGCAGAGACGAGTAAAGAAACCAGAAGTGTTTACAACCAAGGAGATCAACTTGCCTCTCGGTTAAAACCAGTAAGTCAGATCTTACATGTCCTTTTGTTATAACATTTCTTATGCTTCTTGAATCTCAGTCCTCCTAAATCCATTTCTGAATCCACTACCCAACGTGCCATTGCATCTAACTATCATTCTTTCACTCCTAATCATCCCATTTCCTAATACCATCCAAAAAAAAAAAACCAGCTATTACAAATACCATATCTACCAAGAAGATCCTATAACCCACCGGTATCGGTTATCAGTAACCGGCATCGGTCATCAATAACCGCCATCGGTTCCTCTGATCAAAGCCAGAAAACCAGCCTTTCCCCCTACCCAGTTTAACAAAATAATTTAATTGATATTTTGCAGTCTTTTGTGTTAATTCATATTAGCAGGGGAACTGACCACCTTCGAAGGGAAGTTTTATATTTCCTGGGCCCAAGGCAGTTTCCTCATTTATTGTTTAATCAAAATCTTGTGGTCTTGTGTTCTTATTTGCAGGTAGTCCTTCCAAGACAAAAAGGAGTTCTCCGCAGTCAGCCTGATCTTTCTCTACGGTACGCGCACACCATCTTGACATTCAACAGGTATTCCTCCTAACCCTAACCTCATCTGTTTCTAAAAGGAATGAAAGGATAGAAGCAACTCTATTCCCAGAAGCCGAAACATTCCGAGCGAAACATTTTGGCACGCCCGGTGGGACCCATTTTGGGTTTCTTTCTCTTGCTTATTTTCATTTTAGGAAGCATATTTGCTGTTGCTGTTTTTGTTATATATTTAGTAAAGAATTTGTCTTGCTTTCCTAGTTTCGCATTAGTGAAAGTCATCTCTCTTGCTTCATTGAATATAATTTTCGATTTGGGTTTAAAACACGTGCATTGCAGTCCTGCTTGTTGTTCTCCAATTCTAGTGAACATAGATTAAGTAACAGGTCGTATACGTGGGGGTGATATCCATGGTATTGACAGGAAATTAACCTTAGTTTCACTGCACAACACATACCGAATCACTTCACAATTAACACAACAGCTCAAACATCCCCCCTTTTCCGCGGTATTCCTCCGCCCGATTGAGGTAACCTTATAAGCCAAAACAAACTTGACATTTCCCCTAGGTCTTGTTGTTTAGGATTCTGACATCATCTTACATCTAAAGGCATAAGCCCACGATAACTAAAATTAACCCTAGGGTTAGTCTTTAGATTTGCGTGTGCCTCTTGCTTGTTTTCAAATCCTGTTTTCTCTGTCATACTTTGTCTTCTGTGATCAATAAGTTGATAAACATACTCAACGTTGCTAAAATCAAATTAGCAGCCTTTTATATCTTCTTATCCTAGACTTTTGACACCGGCATCGGTTAAGGGACCGACGTCGTTTGCTCTGTGACCGACACCGGTTACTAAACCGATATCGATTACTGTCTCCATCAGCCCCTGACAAACCAGCAACTTGCCAAATTCATTATTCTGAGGTTGTTTTTGTTCTTGATAGATTGAAACTTTCCTGTGTGTCCTGGTCTATGGTTGTCATCACTCGGAAGCAAGCCGCCGCCATGGTTTCACATGCCTGCTCTGTGTCTTTGCCTGAATCACCCCCTTCACATTCTATAGGGAACCCTACGGACACCAGTGAGATCCCCCAAATTCCTATAGGAGACAAGGACTTTGCCAAATTTCTGGATGCTAATCCCAGCACTGTACAATACTATTTGTCTCATACCCCTGACCGTACGCCTGATGGTCAGCTCCTTATTGGCATGCCTATTAGTATAGCTGCTCATTTAGCTCCCACTCCTCCTGATAACAATACCTTACTTCCTGCATCACTAGCCCCGTCTCCCAATCCGACAGCTTCAGAGGTTCATACGACCCCGATTAGCTTTCCTTTGGTTAACCTTGGACCCCACGTATCGTTACCACCAACTGCCCCTATCTCATCTCTCTTTCAGACCACTCCATTCTTGACTTACTCTCTGCCACCTATTCACACGAGCTTTCCTTCTCAAGCTCCGCCTACCTTTTCATTCCCATACACGTATCCAGTAACCTCAACACCTTATATGGGACATCCCTATTCTGTGGCACCATCATCTCATCCAACCACAGATTTCATCAAACAAATGATGGACAAAATGCAAAACCTGGAGGCTTCCGTTTCAGGAAGTCGTAGCGCCTTGACATACGAGCAAGTTTGTCGGGAGCCCAGTCACCCTTCTGTCCCCCTTCGTTCATATCCTCCTCAATGGGAGTTGCCAAAGTTTACTCGTTTTAACAGTAAAGAGGATCCTTAACAGCAGTTGCGATCATTTAGACATGCTTGTTATTTGATTGCCCATGATGATGCCTTGTTACTCCGCACCTTTCCCATGTCCTTATCAGGACCTGCCTTGGAGTGGTACAGTGCTTTAACCCAGCACTCAATCTTCTCTTTTAACCAACTGCCCCAATCTTTCTTGGATCATTTCTCCATTAACATTGCCAAGAAAGTATCTATTACCGACCTCTATGCCATCCGACAATTTGAAGACGAATCTATCGCAGATTTCGTTGGACAATGGCGGGGTCTTATCAACCAACTCATGTATGCCTTGCCTCAAACCGAACTCATCAAACTATTTATGCGGGCCTGCGCTAAGCACATCTCCCCTACCCTCCAAATTCAAACTTTCCGCACATTCGACGAGGCCTTTACCATGGCTCGGAAACTAGAAATTCGAGCCTTAGAAGAAGAGAAATTGCGGTTGCGTAACAAAAACCCCAATTTCTGAACTCCTGATTCTACCAACAAGCCAAACACCACCGCTCCTCACGCGTCCACTTCTTCTAAATCAAAAGGAGCTGTCCATGCGGTAATGGTCAAATCTCAAACACCGTCCAATACTCCGCCGAAAACCACTTATAAGTACAAAGCCGAGCCCACCAATTACACTCACTTGGGAGAAACTTATGGCGTCATCCTGGAAAAATTGCTCAAAGCTGGGGCTATCACCTTTCCCCCTGTTAAACCTCACTCTGGGTTTGACTCCACCCGCACAATACCTTCCTGGTACAAAGAAAATGACTTTTGTAATTTTCACCGCGTAAAAGGACATAGTCATGAAAACTGCAAGATGTTGAAAATCATAGTGCAGGAAATGGTTGACGTAGGGGATATAACCCTCGATAATCCTAATGCCCCTGCTAACCGAAATCTGAAAATTTTCAACAAGCCATTCCCGAATCACTCGTCTAACAGTAACGTGAACCAAGATATCTTAGCCGAGGAGAGTGTTCATGAGATCCATGCAGTCTTCAATTCTCAGCCAAAAGCCTCTATTGAAATTTTTTTAAATCAAGCCTCTCCACCAACACAGGAGTTTGAACCTCCTTCACCACCATCAAGCCAAAGTGAAATCATTCCTTTACCCATAGAAGAGTTAACTGCCCAGACTTCTCTTCTTATCAACAAGTCTTCTTACACCACATCCCTACAAGACTGTGAGCGGATGCTCTCTAATTTATCTATTTCCCAAACGTCCCCTTCTACCACTCTTGCTACACAAGAGGAAGGCCCGCCACTCCTTTTGACATCATTAGACGAGAAATCTCTTACACTAACATCACCACATTCTTTAAACGTGACAGATCCCCTCGAACATGCCCTCCTACCTATTAGTCCCTCATCGCCTAAATATTTTCAATGATCGGTTGACCTCTTAACATCTATTGATACAGTGCCTCATCTACCTCCTGTGTCACACCCGCAGTGGACTGGAATTACAACCCACCTTTCTTCCGTACAAAAATTACAAATCACACCTAGAGACGGTCATTCCACAGAAGATAGACAGGCCCTATGAGAACGTTTGAGTACCCCTTTTTCTACTCAAATGCAAATGACTGATCCTGATGTCTCCACCATATACCCGAAGTGCTTACAGAAGCTTAAAATGCCCCTGTTCTCACCTTCACCCCCCTCACCTCTACCAAATGCCCCGTCCACTTCTATCAACTTAACCAGATCTTCCCATACGCTTGGGACCTCACCAATGCCCAGTCTAACGCACCCGCCTAAGCGACTCGATCTATCCAAAAATAAATCCGCTCCGCCACCTAGGAGACAAACTCAATCCGTCCCCCTGTCACAATCAAAACCATCATCGTCATACCTACCTTCCATATTGGGACCCCATCCCTCTACCTTACATCAATATATCATACCTCCTGCGTTTTCTTCAGAACAACTTACGCCTTCCGCACCTATACAGAAATTCCAGGGTATAGCAACACCGCCACTCCGCGTATCCTGTCCACCTATCAACTTTAAACAAATTCCATCATCAAAAAATTTGTTTTCAGTCACTCCTATTTCCCCATGGTTGTTTTCTGATACCACATCATCTGCGGCCTCATCATCCAACATAGCTTCTGCGCCAAAGAAATCACATTTAGTAAAAACCATGTATCAACACCCTTCGGCTAAACCACCACCCGTGCGAACCAATCATGCCCAAACATTACCAAAACCCGCACAATCAATACCCTCATCCTCTCCTGATTTTGACCCACTCAAAGGATCTTACGCCAAAATCCTTGCTATGTTAGTGGAGAATGCGACCATTTCCCTACCTCCACTTAGACCTTATGACCCATCTAAGCCCCGACCTATGGGTTACGATGACTCTAAAATCTGCGCTTATCACCGCACGCAAGGACATGATGTGGAGGGATGCAAAGCTCTAAAAACCATCCTTCGCCAGTTAGCTCTCCTGGATAGAAAGATTAAGAAAGACAACTTACGAAGGGAGAGACCTTTAGTTTCCATTCCCTCTCCTATACCATCTGTCCCCGCCTCACCAAGATCTATCATTATTACAACCCCACCTCTTGAAGACCATGAGTTATCCCCACCATCTTCCTCATCTCAGGTCTACGAGATTAATATGATTAGTTTCGCTACTCGAGGGCAGAAAAACAATGGGAAAGCAAAAGAAAACACACCTGTGGCATCTCTTTCTCCGTCAAACATCCCGATCGCACCACCACCTAAAGTGGTCATTCGCGGACCCGCCTATCCCGTCTCTAATGGCATTGCCCACCAAAATATGATTAAACAGCTTCACCAATCGCCCGTAAAAATGACATTGTATGACCTCATTCAGACTTCTGAATCTCATCGACAAGCTCTTGTTGAGATCCTTCAAGGGATAGAGGTTTTACCTAATGAAACCCTGCCTGTCGCCTCCACTCTAACACCCAATCACGTTGCTTCTCTCACCAAACAACCCACTGCCCCAACCACTTCTGTCTCTATACAACAAGCTTCTGCAGTCAGTTTCTCTGAAGATGAAATTGTCGACTTTGGTACAGAAGATCCTGACCCTACCCTTTTCATCTCCGCTTACGTCCGGGACATTCGAGTACGTCGGGTTATGATTGACGGGGGCGCTAGCCTAAACATCATCTCTTCAAAAGCCTTCCAACAGATGAACATCCCTTCTAGTTGCATGTGTGCCAACCCCATCATGTTGCGGTCATTCAATGACGCTATTACTTCTACCTTAGGCACCGTGATCCTCAACATTCGCGTAGGACCACGTACTTTACCCGAACTCTTCTATGTCTTGGAGGGAGAGTTCCAATATAATATATTTCTGGGTCGTCCTTGGATCCGAGCCATGGGATGCGTTCCCTCAACATTACATAGATGTACAAAATTTGAGTACGAGGGGAAGTCTTACACCGTAAAAGCTGACCCTCCCCCCTTTAAAACCTGCAATATGTTATACCGCCCTAACGATGTGCTTATACCAATCAAGACACCCATATATTCAACCCAACCATCCGCCTCAAATGTACCTCAACCATCCACCTCAACCGCATCTACGCCTTCAATTGATGAAACCACCATCGCAAAAACCACTTCCCTTCCCGCAGCTAACATTCCAACCTCCGATCCCTTAGTAGATGTTTTCCAGCACCTTACGCTGGGGGAGTACCGCCTATATAACGTTAGTTCTTTCCCTACCCCGCAGGAGTATGGACAATTACATGCACATCCCACCTACGACCGTCGCGTGGGGGAGATAATCTCTTACGGACCACCCCATTGCCGCACTAACCTAACGTATGGGGGTGTTGACGCATCCTCCATTACCCTTGAACCTCCTCTTGGTGTGTTTCCTTTCCAATCCGATTTTCAATACTTGACAAATCGTCATTTCGCCCTCACCTTCTTCACTCGCTGTGCGTGGAAAGGCTTTGGTTTTGGCCTTTACGAACAAGGCCGACATACACTCATTCCCGTGACTACCCGTAAACATAATGATCGCAGTGGTCTCGGTTTTCTCGAAACACCTACACAGGAGACACCCCCTGTCACCTATATCCTAGAAGAAGAAGACGTCGCCCCTACCAAACCATCATCACCCACTTTGCCATCATCACCCGCAGAATCTATAGACCCTGAATCTATCCCTCCTAACTTTTTTTTTTTCATAAATGTCATCTTCATAGGTCCTCTCACTTATCAACGTGATAATGAGGACCCATCCTCTCTTCCCCTTCTTTATCCAGACATGATCGAAGAGGATTCGCCTTTGATTAATGTTGTTGAATGCCAGGATGACGACTCCATCCTCACTTACCTTGGCACGGATGATTCTTATATTCAACGAGCCTTACCATCTGAAACCCAAACTATGCTGAACGAATCTACATAGAAATCAATATCCACACGGAGGAGGATCCTCACATTGTGAAGATTGGACAATCCCTTAACACATCAGAACAAGCCGCCTTTACTACCTTTCTCCGTGCTCGCAACCAAGCTTTCGCATGGTCTTACGCTGACATGCCAGGAATTGATCCTACCATCGCCGTCCATAACATCACCCTAAACCCTGATTCTAAACCAGTCAAACAAAAATTGAGAAAAATGCATCCACGCATTGCTCTCTTGGTCAAAGAGGAGCTCCAACGACTCCTTTCTGTTTCCTTCATTTTGCCTATTGACTATCCTCAATGGATTTCTAACATCGTACCTGTCACTAAAGTGACAGGGGGACTTCAGATATGCACAGATTTTCAGGATCTTAACCTCGCTTGCCCCAAGGATGACTTCCCCCTCCCAAGTATTGATCAACTTGTTGATCTCACTGCAGGCCATGAAATGCTTTCTCTCATGGATGGCTTTTTAGGATACAACCAAATTTTGGTTGCCCCTGCCGATCAGCACAAAACTGCCTTCATAACTCCTTGGGGAACCTTCTGTTATCGTGTCATGCCATTTGGCCTTAAGAATGCTGGTGCTACCTATCAGCGGGCTATGACCTACATTTTTCATGACATTATGCACACTATCCTTGAAGACTATGTCGACGATCTTCTCGGCAAGTCTAAACATCGTAGTGAACATCTCGATGTTTTAACCATTATTTTTGATCGCCTGTTACAATATCTTGTCCGCCTTCAACCGAAGAAATGTGTCTTTAGTGTTCTTTCGGGAAAACTTCTTGGCTTTATCGTCTCTTTGCGTGGCATTGAGGTCGATCCATCTAAAGTCAAAGCTATCCTAGAAATGCCCCCACCCAACAATCTCAAACAATTACGTAGTTTACAAGGTAAGCTCCAATCTATCCGACGTTTCATCTCCCAACTCTCGGATCGATGTCAACCTTTCCATCACCTCCTTAAAAAGGATATTGCATTCCAATGGAGTGAAGAATGTCACCAAGCCTTTGAAGCTCTCAAATCCTATCTCTTGCAGCCACCCGTGCTTATCCCACCCCAAGACGACCGCCCCTTCTACCTTTACCTTTCCGCCACCGACCACGCTGTAGGAGCCATGCTTGCACATCGTGACTCTGAGAATCACGAACAAGCCGTTTATTATATAAGTCGTACTTTGGTGGACTATGAGACTAGGTACACACATGTAGAAAAATTGTGCCTTGCCCTATCATTCGTGGCCACCAAACTCTGACACTACCTTCTAAATCACAAGACTTTCGTCATCACCAATACAGACCCCATCCATTACATGTATGCCAAACCTCATCTGAACCAATGCATTGCTAGATGGCTCATGCTTCTCGCCGACCTCGACCTTGAGTTTATCCACCAAAAATCAATCAAAGGACAAACCATCGCGGACCAACTTGCGGACGCTCCTTTACCGGGGGAACAATTTACCAATTTCACATTTCCCGACAAACTCATCGCTACTCTTTCCATCATGGAGGAGTCGTACCCAATGACCCTCTTCTTCGATGGATCTAAATGCCAGCGCGGCGGAGGAGCCGGCATTGTTCTCATTCCCCTCAATGCTGAACCTATGCCTCTTTCATTTCAACTTGATTTCCCTTGCACTAATAATACAGCGGAATACGAGGCCCTTGTTCTGGGTCTCCAAGTTACGTTACACTTAGGTATCAAATCTATCAACATTTTTGGCGACTCTCAATTGGTAGTCAATCAATTTATGGGCGTCTACCAATGCAAAAATGAGGAACTTCAAAAATACAAACACTACGTGGATTCACTTCTAGCTTTATTTACCCACTATTCTATACAAACCATTCCCCGCTCCACTAACAAATTTGCGGATACTATGGCTTGCTTAGCCTCGCAAATTCCCGCCGCGCCAACTGACTCTGAATTATTCATCATGGTCCAACAACTTTTTGCCCCATCCTATTCAACCCCGGTAGTTTGTATGATAAATACTATGTCCACTAATTCACAGGATACCTGGTACCACCAATTCCACGACTACCTTACAATCTCTGTCCTCCCACCTGACCTTACTAGTAATGGCAAACGTGCTTTTCTTAAAAGTGTTTCGCGTTATGTTGTCATGGGGGGACTCCTCTATAAACGTGGTTTTGATGGCATCCTCCTTCGCTGTCTAACTGGCACGGAGGCCACTCATACCATCCAACAGGTCCATGACGGTATTTGTGGTGGACATTTTAGCGGCCTTGCCGTGGCCAAACGAATCCTTCGCCTTGGTTATTATTGGCCTACTCTCAATAACGACTGCTACGAATATGTTAAGCGTTGTGTTATGTGTCAGCAACATGCCAACCTTCAACATACTCCTAGCCACCCGCTCCAGATCGCTCGAGATCTTTGGCCCTTCTCACAATGGGGTTTAGACCTTATTGGTGAGATTCACCCAACCTCTTCACAACGTCACCGTTGGATAATCACAGCGACCGAATATTACACAAAATGGGTGGAGGCTATTCCACTCATTTCAATCAAAAAGAAAAAATTGTCGAGTTCATTAACCACCACATTATTTGTCGTTTGGTGTTCCTCATCGCCTGATAACAGATAATGGAAAATCTTTCAAAAATAAGTTGTTGCAAGACCTTTGTGACAACTTTGGTATCAAACTTAGTTTCTCATCACCTTACTATCCACAAGCCAATGGGCAAGCCGAGTCCTCTAATAAAACACTAACCAAAATCCTCATGAAAGTTGTCAATGAATCCGGAAGAAATTGGCACGATCACATTCCCTTTGCCCTTTGGGCTTATCATACTAGCATTCGTACCTCTACTAATGCCACACCTTTTTCTTTAGTATACGGTACCGAGGCTGTTTTGCCTCTCGAAATACAAATACCCTCCCTTAGAATATCTCTTCAGGATATTCTCACCAACGATGATTTCCGCCAAGAACGGTTAGCCCAATTGGAGCTTCTTGACAAACGCTGTCTTACAGCTCTTGATCACCTTCAAATCTATCAAAAACGCATTAAATGTGCTTATGATAAGCGACTTCATGAGCGTACCTTTAAGGTTGGTGATCTTGTTCTCAAAGAGAATCAACATGTAACCAAACTAGAAACGAGAAAACGTGGAAAATTTTCTCCCAATTGGATTGGGCCTTATATAATCACTCATACCTATGGATCTGGTACTTATCGTTTAGCTTCGCTTAATGGTAAACCTGAGCCTGAACCCCTTAATGCCTTGCATCTTCGACCATTCTACTGTTGAAATTAGTGTTATATCACTTCTTATCTACCTGCCGCTCGTCCCTTGAGCTCACTTACCACTACATACACTCTGTTTCCTACACTTCATAATAACAATCAGGCTCACATAGTTTGATCCTCACCTCCCCTTGATGATGCCTTCCCCTTTTTAGTCTAGTCCATGACTTCAAAAGTATTAAAATAAGCCGTATTCTTATGGGATTTTCTTGAGTCAAACTTCCTACTAACTAGATGCTTCATGCCAAATGAACATCTAGTCATTTAAATTAAATATAGACTGCTCCCTCGAAGGACAACTATATGCCGAACTATTGCTGCTATTATATATAGACTGCTCCCCCGAAGGACAGCTATGCATTACAATCATATCTGCTATTATATATAGACTGCTCCCCCGAAGGACAGCTATGCATTACAATCATATCTGCTACTATAAATAGACTGCTCCCTCGAAGGACAGCTATACACAGTCAGCCTTTAAGAGAAGCTTCTCGCATTGATCAGCTTCGTGAAGACCTCAAGAAATCAATATCCCCTGTAGACTTCCCCCATCAATCAGTCTACATTCAATAAAAGAAAATCCTCATTCAAAAGGACTTTTGAGTCATGGACTTGTCTATTTAGGGTAGGTTCTCTTTCGTCAGAACACTCACTTTGTAATAAGTTCTGCGTACCTCAGTTATATCATCCACCTCACCTCACCACTTGTTTCAACTCAAGGGATGTGACGTATATCCGATATATTGTGATTATACAACTCTTTTCACCTATCGACTTCTCACCTATGCAAGGTACTTAGGGATTCAAGCTCATCCTATGTTAATATGTCGTTTGTTTAGCTCTTTTCACCTACGGAGCACTCTTTCCTCTTTGCCTCGCATCTAGGATTGTGTGTTGATCTTAATCAGGACATGGTTCCCTTCTATTTGGGTAAGCTAACTTTCGCTTTACCTATACCTACATCAACATCACCCATACCTTACCAACACCAACAACATTACCCTATCAACATCAAATTCTTATCAACCAACAAATTGCCTAACCATACCCAAATTGCCTGAATTCACCTCTCCCTGGTCCTAAGGGAGAACTAGATCGGTCTGAGGCCCCTCCTTGCTTTGTGCAATGGGCTATGTAGGCAGCACTTTGGAGACATGGGGTCTCCCAAGGTTAGCTCGACCATCCCCTACCATAACTTATCATGTGTGGTAAATATAAATATTTTTGTGCATTTTTATTTAATCACATTTCTCTTTACCCTTTTTCGAAACACCGAAAATCAAAACACCAACAATCTTATTATTATCATAACTCAAATGAACATACATATTCAGTTTTATTTAGATGTTAAACAAATACATCTTCTCTATCATCGACACGTAGGTCGGCATCCTTATTTATTCTTATACCTTGCTAACATTTACTCAGACCCTCACGCCTCATCCCGAACTAGGCGATGATCGTGATTGTCGACCCCTCTCGCCGGGCCTCTCTGTCCTTAAAGGTACCACGGCTATTGGTACCGCCCACTGATCTGCCAATCTCTCCTGTAACATATGAATACGCCCTCTCGCATGGAGGACTTCAGCCTCTAGTCTCCCCGCCCGTGACTCCGCAACCATTAACAATCCTCCTGTCTCATTCACCTGCGTTTGGAGCTGCTGAACCAAACGTTGCAGACGATCCCTCTCTGCTGTAATCACCGCTATGTCAGGGCGCTCACGTACACCTCGCAGTTCTGCTACCCACCATAATCTATAGGCCTCTGTCGTTCCCGCATCCATTACCCTGCGATCGGCTGCTATCTCTTCAGGCCCTTCTGGAGGTGTTGGCCGGGGAGGTGAGAATGCTGCCTCGGCGTCGATCCTCATATATGGTCTATAAGCCAGGGGTATATCCTGCATAAATCCAAATTGTCGCCGCACGCGATCTATAGGAATCCTCTCATACTCCCCCAGCCTGTGCCCTGCGATCCACCTCAATCGCTCAACACCCCTCAACTCATCAGTTATGTTCTCTGTTATCATATAGTTTCCGTATGGCCTCCAATAAATATCTGCAACCGTCACTCTCTCCCATACCTGCATGTAATACTCAATATCACCTGTCACGGCCTGGGATCTGGCCTCTTGTTCTGTCTGGACCCATCATCTGAATCCCAACCTCTGTACTCCGATCTCTCCTGCCTGGAGGGATTGGCCTATTGGTCGCACACAAACCGTGTGCTCATAGGCCCAACAGTGTAATAAGTATGAACAATCCAGCGTCGTCCTGTGATTTCACCTACAAGCCCATAAACCCCTATATAGCTCCGCCAAATATGCAGGTGCCCATGCAAACGTAACGTTCCTTTCTACCATCTCCCAGATAACACACATCAATGCCTTTGGAAATCTTCCCCCTTCCACCCTCGGTAACGCATAATACCCTACTGCTATCATTAATATCACTGCTAACCTTGTCTCCTCAGGGTGTGCTGCATACATTACCCCATATGTAAACGATAAACCTCACTGTGTCAAATCTCGTGCGTATGGACCAAATACTGCTATTATCGCTCCCCGTGCCGCGCTAGGTAGTGCCTGATATACTGGTTCTCCTATAATAGGGAGTCTCAAAATCCGAAACACATCTTCCAATGTTATTGTCATTTCACCTGTTGGCAGATAGAAGGTATTTGTCTCGGGATTCCATCTTTCAATCAACGCTTGTAACATACCATGGTTACGTGCGATTCGTGAATAATAACGGATTCCACATAACCCCAAACGATTTATCAACGTCCATTCCGCGGGTGTTACATCCACTCGGATTCGTGACAACAGCGCTGGCACACTATCATTCATCCTCAATCCTGCCTCTGCCTGCATACACCAAAACAACAAACAACCATTCAATCCGTCAGGGTTTTTTCAAACATTCTGGAAATTCCTCTAATAACCGGTACCGGTTATACATAACCGATATCGGTTGAGTAACCGATACCGGTTCTCCCTAACCGCTACCGGTCACTGTCAATTATATACACCTTCCCTAAAAACAACCACCTACGACAATAATTTTCTCATTTATTCCTTTTTATACATACAAACATACCTGCAACCCCTGATTGCCTACCCTGTAACACTTACCTCACCTGCAACCCTTGTTATCATGTTTTCTTTCTCATATCTACCCACCTACTCTCCCCCATCTTATTCACGAAACATGCAGTAGTTAAATCACAAACAAAATGATACCTCTTGGGTTGCAGTAGCTTGAGGTGGCCCTTGTCTTCCCTCATGTCCTTGCCTGCTGGATGCTTCTCCTCGTTCTGCCATGATCACCACCCTTTTCAACTTTGTCTTTCTGCCTTCTGAACCTCGGATCACATTCACTTTCCTTGTCTCTTTTCTCCTTCTCACCCAAATCTCTCATGCAAATACCTGTCTCAGTCGTCAAAAAGCGTCGCGTTCGCGTATTTAACCTCTTGCATGGCTCTAAAATTAAAACTCAAGTTGCCACCCTAGCTTTTCTATTTTTAGAAAAGCTCATACCTAATTAACCGGTATCGGTCGTATAACCGATATCAGTCATATAGCTATCGACATCGGTTACCTAACCGATACCGGTTACACACCTGCCTTTTTGAAACAGGGTTCTTTTCTTCATTTCTCATCTAAATTTTTGTCGCGCCCACCTCTTTGCCTGCATAAACAACACAATTTACCACATTTGTTCATCCACCACACATAGCCTTATAACTTCATTAACATCATTTATTTTATACAAATACACAACCATCAACTACGAATTTCGAGAAACTATCAATCTCTACATCATTTGGATCCAACTCATCAGTTACATATATCACAATGTCACAAAACCAACAATTCATCACATCACATATCATTCATACATACGTACAACAAACACAAAAACATCAACATCATCCATCTATCAACATATCAACTAAAACTTATCATACATTACATATTACCAACCATTAACAAAATATTTAAACACATTTTGAACACTGCACAAGGATCAAAACATCGTCTCTATATATATACCAGTTTTCACAAATACAATGTGCCCTACATCAGGGCCTCTGTGATCTCATAATATACCAAAGCCGACACGCAGGCCGCAATACCTACCAAAAATCTCGACTCGGCTCGCAGGCCGGTCTCTCATATCAAAAATATACTCGGCTCGCAGGCCGGTATCAAATGTACAACCCGTACTCGGCTCGCAGGCCGGTATATAATAAATAAAATGAATCAATACAATGAATAAGTGTCGGCACGCAGGCCTCTATCAATACAACCGGTTCACAGACCGGTGCCCATGTCCCTATACAAAACGATGTCGGGGATCTATCAGCTCTCCCCACCGCCCTCGGCACCTCTCCCCGCTGGTCCCTGTGGTGCCTCTCGCCTCTTGCCCGTCACAGACACGCCAGCTATGGCTGCCCCTCCCTGAGATCTCTGGCTGTGTGAGGTCTCTACCCTATGCGTTGCATACGACTGATACTCGACTCCGGTACTATCAAGAATATCCTGATAATATCGGGCCTCTGCTCTAACCTCCATATAGCGATCTCGTGCCACTGAAGGAGCTGGGGCTGGTCCCCTGACACCTAACACCAATACCCCCTAAGCCTGTACCTGCACCTGTGGCCACGGTGGTGCTGCCTGTACCTACACCTGTGGCTGTGGTGCTGGTGGTGGTGCTGCCTGTGCCTGTACCTGCACCTGTGGCTGTGGTGCTGGTGGTGGTGCTACCTGTGCCTGTGCCTGAGCCTGGGCTAGCTACCCCTGTAAGGCCCCTATCTGTGCCTGCGTAGCAGCTAGCTGCCCCTGTAAGAGCTGCACCTGACCTCTGAGCTGATCCCTCTCTCCTATAACTGCAGCCAAGTCTGGCTGCGCAGGCGGTACTATCCTCGCTGCTCTCTACCCAGCCCACCACACCCTGTATGCTCCCGTGCATGCGGCATCATCCACACCCTCACCTGCTGGTCTCTCCGCTACCCAGTCTGGATCCAAAGGTTGTGGTGCTGGCAGTGGGGCCTCTACATCATCCATCCTGTACTGAGGGAGGGGAGGTGGCTCGTCCTGTCATAGCCCCATCTGCCTGCGTACCCTCTCTAGGGGTATCCGCTCGTACTCTTCCGGCCTCTGTAACACCCTGAACTGTTGTTACTTTCTCCTTAGCATTCAAGTGTTGATATGTGATTTCTTGTAAAAGGATGTGTTCCTCGATTCAGAAATCATGCTTGATATGTACTGAATTTCTTACAGATTGCAGATCTTGACTGAGTCAAAATATGAATAGACTCTTTTATTTATTTCATTTTGTGTCTGAATATTAATCTGATCACGGAATGAATTATAGAGATATTCTTCTATGATATCTAGACTTGGATCAGTGGAATTGATCCAAGTAATGCTTTAAATCTGTATGTGATAAATTATATCACAGACCTTGAACAGATTGCAAGGAATGGAAGTATTTATTAAGCTAGTCAGGATTTCGACTCAGGCTGATCTTGAGAAATGAAACGGTTCCCGATATCAAAGTATATCTGGAAGGGTCTCGATTTTAGACCAGGTAATAATTCGTTGACATACAATTCTGCATGAGAACGGAAGCTAACTCTGTTCTAGAAGGCATGTTACAGGTCTTTCCGAGTTTCAGGACAAGGGCCAAACTGAATTATTAAGGGTTAGTAACCTAAAACTAAAACCTAACCTAGGGGTTAGATTATTGTTAGTCTAACCTAGACCTAGGCTATTTGTTAATATCCTAAGTTAGTATCTTTGTATAAATTTGTTAGTGTGGGCATTACCCTAAACTCTAACCTAAGATACTAACCTAACTTTGGAGGAGATTATGAAGGGGCCGATGAAGGGTGGCGAACTATGGCGGTGTTTTCTATGGTAATAAATGTAAGGGATAAGGATGAGGGACAGGTCATGGCGGAGGTTTAGGCGACGGGTAATTTGTGCAGACTTGGCAATTGCTAAGTTTGGAAATGGACTTAAATTTTTATTTGGAACTGTCGCCAATTCTGGCGGTCGGTGGGAATAGAGTTTAAGGGGGAAAATTGGTTATTGGCATTCAATACTCTCGGAAGTCGAGCTTGGAACTCGCGAGAAGGCATGCAAGCGGAAATTTTGGGGGTTTGTTTGGCCTGTCGCGATTTTCGGTTTTCGCTCTGCTGGTTTACTGGTTCTTCACACCAGTTCTCTTCGAGTTGCATGGCAAGTATGAACTGCCATAGCTCTTTCTCTGTCGTGGAAGATATATTTGCGATGAAGACAGCGAAATTTTGTTGGTCGCTTCATCGTGGGAAAAGAAAAGGAAGTTTGAGCTCTTCCTGTGGTCTGCTTCGGAAATTTGATCAACAAACAGGCATGCTAGGCCCTAACCTTTAAATATCTTGCTGTTTTTCAAGTGCTTTCATTAAAACAACTCTGTTCAAATGTTCTGTGAAGATTGGATGAATTTTCTATGAGATCTAGTTTGATTTTTTAGCACTGTATCTCGTCTGGTTCGATTTTCAATTTCTTCTTGATGGGTGTTTGTTTAAATCAAACTTCGACTCTATTTATTTGAGTATTCATTCTGGCTTATACATGTGTGGTATTTATTCTAAAGTTTGAATGTTCGGCCTGTTTGGCGTGAGCCCTTAGAATATACCTGTGTGTAGTATAGGACCACTGTATGTCTTGATTCGTGGTCGCTGTTTCTTGATATAGAAACTGTATTAATGATTTGAAGGAATACTGTAAGAATGATTAGTATTATCACTTCTTTGGGTGCTCGGTCGTGGGATTTGTTGACAACGACTAGTGATACTTTCGGGTTTCATTTGTTTTCAATTTTTGGCTTGGAACAGGTAACTGAAGTGTTACCATAGTCTTTTCGACCTAGCGGAAGTTGTTTTCCCTGTTATTAGGTTAGCGGGATTACTTGTGCACTGTGTATAATATAAATACACCTGTACTTTGTTGTATCGACTCAGTGGAGTCGATGACTGAATCGTATTGCTTTCTATTGCTGGAAATGTAGATTTATCCGCAAGTTTTGTGATTGGATTTTTGTAAAAGCCTGATAAGATGAAACAGGGCTTTTGTCTACTGTTATTTGAAGTAATTAAAGGATAAAGACTTCCTGTATATGCATTTTCCTTTCTATGTGAAAGCTGTTAGAAAGTTCGAAGCGGCTCAGTTGCTTTTCCTTGCTAGAATTGGATATTCGATTTGCTTCGCTTGTTCTTTCTGAATGTTAGCCATTAATAGCATATATGGATTTATCAATCTATGTCATCGTACGTTGCTGTAGGGTTCAGTGGTTATGCGTGCAAAACCTTTAACAGTCACTGTGTGAATATATAGATTTATGCTATTACGACTTGGACGACTCTGAGGAGTCGATTGAATGATTCATTTTATTCATGATCCGATTAAAGTTAAGTTGTTGGTATTTTAAGTGCCGGCGACTTAACGGAATAACATGTACTTCGATCTTGTTATTAAGATTGGAATTCCTTCGTGTTTTGGGATTCTGAGGTACAGATTCATAGGTAGGCATGTACGTCTTCGACCTGTGCAAATTAGTGTAAAATGATTGACAGAGAGTAATTTGTTGTCTGATTCTTGTTATGCTTCGTCGATAAATGTCAGCATGAATTCATATGCATTTGCTTAAATTGATACCTCCGTTTGAATCTTTGGAATTCTGGAAAGGCAACTAATACTTCTGTCTCTTTCTGAGCTTGACCTTGGACACTGTCTTGTCACTTTTTGAGGTCCTTGGGTATGGATGACCGTTTCGTGTTCTGACCTTGTTTGGGTAAATCGCGAACATCACTCCAAGACTTGCATGCGGCAAGGTAAGGATCGTTGGCTGAATTCCTCTCTTTTACTTCAGTCCGGTTTTGACTGAGCAAGAATATGTATGCTATGTTCTTCTTCCAATCAATCTGTCCGATTTGACTGTGCGTGATTTGGAAATATCGTGAGGGCAACATAGCTTAGTCCGTTGGAACCTTCGATTGATGCATGCAATAAGGTTGTTGTTTTTAGCGATACGCTTGTAGTTTCTTGTTTTCTACTTGTGTCAAAGCCTTACTGTGTAAAAGGAACTAGCATTGGGCTTAGGATTGATACATGATTTGTTGATGTGTTAGTTGCTGTACAAGAGTTTGCTGTGTTTCTGTTCTTAGTTAAACAGTGATCTTGCTTGCAGCTTGTCTAACTTGTTCATTTATATACTGGTTGACTGTTTTCATATGTGAAGGCAGTACAGTGATGAACTTATGTGAAAGGAAGTATGAATGGTTTGGTTCTTTCTCTTCCTTTATTTAATATTATTGATAATGGACTATCAGTGGGAAATTATTTGTAACATATTGATGGAATCCCGAATTGTTATGTTATTTCCTTTTTGGAGAATGAAACAATCTGACCAATGTTGTGATTTTGGGTTTAATGATTGTTGTGTGCATTCGTTCCTTGTTTCTTAATATTTGATGAAATATTAGAAAATGATTAAGACTAATTGTAACAATGATAGAGTTACATAATTGTAATCATTCTGTATTACAAGGGCATAGTCTAATTATGTTTACTTATGTGAATATCTGATTTCATTTAAATAGGGTGTTTAATGAAAACAATTGATGGATTGCAATTGTTTTAAAAGTTAGTGCTTATCATGCTCAGTTCATTGAACTGACTCATGTTGACTATTTTTGCAGATGGTTGCCGTAAGAGGGTAAAAGCAATGCAGATCTGATAGGCTGATCAGATTGTTTATTGATTTATTATGAATTACAGCTTGATTTTATGGATGTACTATATGAGAAAAGATGTTTCTTTTCCGTTAGCATTATATCAAGTATGCTGTTGCATAAAATGTAATTGTACGAGTTTCGAAAGGAATGAAAATAAGTGTTTGATACTTATGTGTTGTATTCTATTCTGAATGATGAACTTCTTCGGTTTACGTAACGAAGAGGCATAGTTATCTTTGTATAATATGGATGCTTTTGTGATTGACAATGAAGCTTGTAAGTAATTAGACTAAATTCTTATGAGTATTTAGTAGTTCTAGTTTGCTCTGGCAAAAGCAATATTGTAATTTAATTATTGTCTCTCTTGAGGATAGGTTAAAATTGAGCCTAAAAGATAACGCTAAACAAGTTGGATTGAATTACTAATCCCTAGTCCTAAGTATATCAGGACAATAGTAAATTGGATTCTAAATCATTTATATCTTTAAACTAAAAAGTATGATATAAATTAAGTTAAGAGAAACTGATAGGAAATCAATGAGAGACAGGATGGCATTATCAAGAATTGGTTTATGAGAAATGTCCCGTTGTACCTAATTTCTCCACGGAAGTTGATCTCTATGTTACACCTTTGGGATCGTATGACATTATTATTGGTGTCAATTGGGTTAGCTGACCATAAAGCAAAGGTAGATTGCTATGAAAGAATCTATTGGCAATCATATTCCATTAATCCTACTTTCCGGAAACTATCTAAACATACGATGGATTGATTCAAATAGCTTTACACTATTGCTTATCAAGTCTCTGACGATTCTACATTTGGTGTTGACCATGAAAACAATGAACTCCTAGATTATATTACATGATATTCTTCATAATCATACACTTGGGGGGAATCATTCTTACTCTCCCTCCTTCTAACATTAAAAATATCTCACAATTCACGTATAGTCTCTCATGTGCATCATACACATTTTAATACACTTTTGTATCATCATTACCTAATGATGCACTCTCGTGCTTTGGTTCTCACTTGATTGTTGAGGGCATACTACATACATGAACCTCACACACTGCACACTACATATTACACATTTCACACTTAGTGCATACTCGACATATTTTTATTGTAGATTCTACCACACAATATGCACATTATTCACTCTACACATTCATGATACATCTTTATCACATCTACTTTTACACACTATGATCATTATCCTATGATGCAATATAGTATTGCAGTTCATAATTAACTACCGAGGGTTTCAATCTAAACTTAACCTCACCACAATCACTCACTCACTTTCTCACAGTCTCTCTATACTCTATGCTTTCATGATCACATCTTCTAGAGCACAATTCGAACCATTTCCTGATGACACAATCTTGTTCTACGGTTCATTCTTGACTGCTGAGGGGGAATTTTATAAATGAAATTCATCAAATGCATACTCATCCACACTCACTCAGGGGGAACGATGCTTCTATCATTCACTCTACATTACATTCCATCTCATCCAAATCATATTGCATATCTTGGTTGCATTTAGTATTGATTTCATTTACTCGTTACATGTAAAATCTATTACACATGCTAGATAGATATATTCTATGAACTTATATTTTCCATATACACATATGAGTTCTCTTTCCTTCGAGCTGTGATAATAGATTATATAGATCAATACATGCAACATGGATTCTTGGTGTAGTACTTCATACCAGTCCACAACAATTCTTGGGGGCATCCAATTTCATACACAATAGGTGATATTGTTTAATTTTTCATAGCACATCATTATTAGATTATACACACTTTTACATACTTTTTATCTTTCTATGCAACATTTATCTTACAGGTCTATATGCTTTCCATGATTGTCTATTACATTGCTTTCTCTTGTCTTGTAATGGTGTTCACATTGTAGGAAGCAATTTAAGCTTGGAGGATGAAACCAAAATTTTCTCCCTACAATTCTTCCATGTCTTAGCATGAGATCATTAAAAAAACTGGCACACAATGCAATTAGCATGATATCACTGAAAAACACATTCTTATAAATCATCTTCAGGATCCTTTCTATCTCATTCACTCATCACAGATTAGGTGCATATGTTATTTTTACATTTTCAATATTTTACTACATAATTTTTACTTGTTTTGATCATATACATGCATATTTGACTACTTGATCATTCTTCTCCTTCGCAAGTCCGTCTTTATGGGAAGTGGTAGTCACATCACATCAATAACATCATCACATCAATCACACATCACCAAAAAATCATGTGACAAAAAAATAGGTACAACACAACATCTACACATACACTCTCACCCTAGGGTCACCATCATCATCACTTTTCACTTCCTCTTCTCTAGCTTCCACTCTTCACATTTTTATCACTCTACAATATTTTTTGTCTCTTGGCATTCTTTTCACCATCAATATACTTGGTTATCAAGTACACATATCTTATATACTTTATGTTGTCGAGCATTGTCTCAACAAAATAAAGTGGGGGGGAAATGTAGACACTAAATCACACACTTTGGGTATCTATTTAGTCATGATCACATACTACTATTCATATGATTCATAAGTGAGAAAAATTCTAATTAAACAATGTATTTGGCCATCTTTGAATGATTTTTATTGCCTCTTTTGATCTTACACTCCTTCTAACTAATTTTTTCTTTTAATACTTAAATATCCCTCTCTCTGGACACTAATGCCCAACCTAGACACTGGTACCATGTGCCCCCATCCCCTATGGGTGTCCCTGATCTCTTTGTTTTTTAATCACATCTTTTGGGTCCTTTCTAGCTGTTTAGGCATCTTATCATTTTGGTAGTCTTATTTTTTGGGGTTAATTACAAAATTCAAGCACGGGAATCATATAAATATAAAGTTATGTGACCATAATAAAGGACTAAGCACTAAGCATTAGCTATCACCACCTAAGGTTACATACAAAGGCATCTACAAGAGCATTCAAACATCCATCTATCATCCACACAAGGGAAAGAGACTGCATTATTCTACATAAAATTCATAGGAGGGGAAGTTCATTCTTTTATGTAGACATCCATTTATCTAGCTAATTTCTCACTATCAAGTGCTACACACACAAGATCCACCTAGGGCACACTCTCTTGAGACACACACACACACACACACACACACACACACAAAACTAATGTAGTGTAGCACTCGGTTGTAATTTCACTTGTTTGACAGTCAAGGACAATATGACCCCTCATTTGCATTATTTTATTTTTACAATTTGATGCACTTTTGAGGGTTTTACAAGTCAATTCTTCATTGTAGGTTACTTTCTAAATCAACAAACTTGAGGTGACATACTAGTGACAAGAAAGAAAGGACAAAAAATACCTCACGACCCTCCAAAGTTGGTTTTCAGAGGTTCTGTGTAGTCTTAGGAACCCAAAGCAAGTTTGTAGTGCCCCTAGGCACCCCTAACCCATTCCAGGTGCCCTAGTCTAAACAAATCTTGTGGCTGCACAATTTTTTAGATTTAGTGTGACAATTTACCCTTTCTTTTCATTAGTTCATCACTTCAATATAGTACATAGTTAATTATGAATTAAAAAAGTTATCCTATCTCCTCTTTGCAACTAGGGTTTAAATATTAATTGTTTATTTTCTTGGGTCAAATTTTGTATTTCATTGCTTATTCATTGACTAATACATTACAATTAGATTTAGGAATCTATTTATTTCAATATTTTCTTAACCAAACACTAACCAATTATGCAACCTAGTGCATGGGATGAAAAATTCAATCTATACTTAAAACAATTCCAAGCAAGATGACAATAAAATTTATTTTTTGGCCCCGAGGGACTGTCATGTCTCAGGTTAGTGAAACATATGTCTTTGGACATAGGGGATGTCTTTTGACATGGGGTTCAAACTAACAATTTACACATTCTTGGGTACATGACATGATTTTACATCACTATTCCTTCCAGTGGGTATTCATTTTATATTTTATTTTACATCGTGGGGTTAGGAACTTGACCCATGCTTCACACAAATGCTGAATGGATACAAAGTATACTTTTTATCATTTTATCATGGTCTCCAAAATATTTACCTATCTTAGGTAACGAGGAAAATTTGTATTTTTCACACAATACCTATATCCTAAAACAAACTGATTATCCTGACAACACACCAAAGTACCCACTGTCATTTACTTAAAAATCCCAAAAACCTCAAAACTTTAAGTAGACACATGATCAAAAGAGCACCTAGTTTTTTAACAGGGTAGAAATATTTTTAATGAATTGTAGAAATGGTGATACCAAAAATAGAACTGATTTGAAAATAAGAGCACATCCACTGATGTGGTGCTGAATTAAAGCATGATGACTATGGGCACTAAAACAAAAGGAGATGAAAAACCTAATCTAGTAGATCAGGGAGCTGGTCCTAGTTCCAAAAGAAGTGAAGATGATTTTTTTCAAGGTGTTTTCCTCTCAATTTTACCCACCCTTTCAAATCTAAATTCATGAAAATTGGAGCCCTGCCATGGAGAAAATTCATGTTTTAAACTCTTCATTGCTCTTGTTTTCATTTCCCACGGTGTTTTTAATCATTTTCTGCAGTCTGCTACCGTTAAACTATTTTACCTATTTTCAATAGATGGGAAATGATTTTGGTTCTCCTTTTATGAGTTAGAATGCATGGGACCTTGCATCTTTTGTTTCTAACTTATGAAAAGAAATAAATCCTTCATCGGGAGCAATAGTGGCATTTTCCCACTTCCTGCAAATTTCTACGTTCTTTCCCCATCAAATTATTTCTCGGGAAGGTGAGGCTATGAATTTTTTTGCCATTGGATGCGGCTGGGTGGGTTTCTTTGTGAACTTATTACTTTTGGTGATTTTTGGAAAAATTACATTTTTTCCCCACATCCCCGCCAGTCCCTGATTAGCTGGAGTAGTTTTGGTGGAGGTTCGGGTCAGTAGATCCATTTTATTTTCTAAGGCATTACGGTGAAAGGATAAATTTTAAAGCTGAGGTCTACACCAATCAGAGAAGGATACATATTCATGTTGAAAATTCAATAGCAGGGGCATGGACTTCGGGGGGGAATGTTGGAATTTTTCCCTTTTCTAAAATAGATAAAAAGTGAGGCACATCCCCGCAACCAATCAGGTGGCTCCACATGTTGAAAAATGAAATTGGGACACATGGTTATTCCTCAGTTCACAGGCACTTCGGTGGAATGGTGAGAGTTTTTGGGAATTTTATCCTTGTTTGCACAAATGGTGAAGAGTTCTAAAATGGCCCGCGGCCCCACCCAAGTGAAAGGAAAATTTCTAAGCTGAGGCCTGCACCAATCAGAGAAGGACATGTGTTCATGTTGAAAAGTCAACGGTGGAGGTGTGGATTTTTGGGGGAAAAGTTGGAATTCTTCCCATTTCTCAAAATAGATAAAGTCTAAAGTAGAAGCGCATCCCCATAACCAATCACATGGTGCCACGTGTTCACGTTAAAAAATTCAAAGTCAGCTGGCAAAGATTTGTGAGAATTTGAGCCTTTTTGTTAGAAGATTTCAAAAGGTAGATTAGAATTGCATTTCCTCAGCCACTCAAATGATGCCACATGTTTGGACTTTGGCAGAGCTGCGGGGGCATGGAGAAAATTGAGAAAATGTGATTTTTCTCCCAAATGTCAGGAAGTGCAAAATTTCTCCCCCAGGGCCATCCTTTCTTGGATCTCACCACGTGTAGGGTCTAAATTTGAAGGTAAAAGGGGGAAAGGATGGCCAAATTCCCTCTTCTAGTTTTTATTGCCATTAACAAACTAGAGCTCTGTAAATCACAAAATGGATGGGTAAGTGCAGGAAGTTGGTGGGAAAATATAGGGTCATCCGTGGACATCATATTGCAAATAACAACATAATATCAACTTGTAGGGATTATTAGCAATACATACACTCAAAATTAGAAAAAATTATAGTGATATGAATCGTAGCATCTAGAATCTAGTTTCTAAAATACTAATTTTTGTAAAAAATGGACAAGATTAGCTATATTAAACACTCAAAATTCAATGACTTGGTATTTTTTTATTAAAAACACTGATAAGATTATAGTCCATTTGCCCACAATTTGGATGACCAAAAATTGATATATATATTTTTCCTTTGGTGAGAAGTTATATGCCACTATCTATCTTGGGATGGATTTTATTTTGTATTTTTTTGAGTAATATTTTATTTTTTATGATTTTTTTCCGTGAAAGTGGTATGAAAACATAAAGAAAACAGAGCACTTTCCGTTTGCCCGCCATAACTTCATCAAAAAATATTGAAATCAAATAATTTTTTTTAACATGTATATAATTTCACCGTGGTTGGGATGGTATAAGTTTTATCACATTCTGATAAGTGAAAAAAATTTTACAGTCTTAAACGTAGACATAAACATTCACAGGAAAAAGTGTCTTAAAGACCTACTATTAGTAAAAAATTATAAAATGATATTTATCCTCTTCTATTCACTTTAAAATCAGTATTTATACAAAGCTAATAGTCTCCCCTACGCAATGGTACCATTTTTATGACATAGTTTTTACTTTTTGGCATGGTTCAAGTCCGCGGAAGACTAAATTTGATGTTTTGCTGTTTTTAATGTAAAATTCAGGATTTGATGTCCACTTAATTGTCCCCCAACTTGGTGCACTTACCCCGATCATTATCCTTTCTTTTCTCTTTGATTCCTTGTTGGTCCTTCATGAGGTGTGTTTTGCATTGGTTTGGAGCTAAATTGATAAGTTTAAAGAGGTGTAAAGTTTAATCATCAGAAAATAGATTTTATCATGCACACATGATGAAATGAGATAAAAATTATCAACAAGCACTTAAGTGGTATGAAAGTGGTTAAAAGGAGGAAATGGCAGGACCACCTGAAGGATAAAATCATGAGATGTCCCCTGATAAAATAATCATGCTTGAAATGATGAAATATTCACTTTTTTTAACCTCCAATTTTCATGAGTGCATTTGTTTAATGTCAGTTTCCAAAATTGGATCTGCAACAAACATTATTCCTTTTGTATTTTCTCTTCTAAGGGAAAAAGTATGGATGTATACAATTGTTATAATTATATGGATTTGGCCACAGGAATGAGGATTCTGGTTTTCTGGGAAGGTTGTAAATTTTGAAGTAATTCAATACAAAAGTTCTTTCTTTTCTTATTTTCCTTTGTTATACCTTTCTCTCTCCTTGCTTGATTCAATGGATCTTTTGTTTTTAATTCAATAGAAAATTTGTGTTCTGGTTTGTGTGAATCTTTAGAAATTTTTGTTTATAGATTTGTGCAGGTGGTGAATTAATTGATCCTTTTCTATATTTTCTTGGTTCAATGTGAGTAGGGAGATAATCTGCTATCTATATTTCCTGAAAGCATTGTTGTTTTATTCCTTCTCCCATATCTATATTCTTCCTTTCCTTCTGATTGATAATATTTTAAGTATGAAAACATTCTAGGATATCAGGGTCCAAACATTAAGAGTTGCATATCTGTACATTTGTTTTTCTTTCTTTCAATAAGGGAACCTCCCCCATTAAAGAGGATAGACTTGTTGTCCCTTGACTGTGGATTCAACCCATGCTCTATTTTGAAACACAACAATTTTTGGCGACTTCATTGGGGAATTCATTGCAAATGGATTCCAGGTTTTGGATAACAAATTTTTGATCATCTTTGATTTAGTGACTTCAAGATACACTCGGGATAGAAGAACCCTTGGGGAAGAAGACCCTCATTTCCAACTTTTGGATCATCAAGGTTTATCTATCCCTTCTTCATCAATAAAAAAAGAGGAACAAGATCTGTAAGCACTCCTCCTGCTAGAGAAAAAACTTTTGGAAGTGGCATCCCTCAAGATCAAATCAATCCTAATTTGCAAGCTTTGATTCTCGTTGGTGTTTCAGTTCCTCTCCAAATAATCTTTCCAAGGATGGAAGCTCCTCTACCTTGGGGCCAAAGGGTTAGGCCTCTTTCTCTTTCCCAGCCATTGCATGAATTATCTAGAGGTAATAGATAGAATTTCCCTAAATTCAGAGGTGATGGTAAGGTTCATCTAGATGAACATATTGTAGCCTTCATTGTTGCTTTTGGTGTTCTTGGGGTTGAACATGAGGATATCTCTGTTAGAATTTTTGTGGATACATTACAAGATAATGTTTTTGATTGGTTCTACCATCTCCCTGTTGGATCCATCACTAATTGGAACACCATGAAAACCCAGTTTGAGTAGCATTTCAAACATGTTGAGGATGTGCATGCCCTCTTGGCCCAAATTTCTCAAATCAAGAAAGAGTCACATGAGCCCATGAAGTAATTTGTGGCCAAATTCAATAGGTTAGTTAACAAGATCCCATTAAACACACGCCCTATGGATCATATTCAAAGATGTTTCTTCCTTAATGCCCAATTTCTTGAAGTGAGCTATGTAATTAGGAGAGCCAATCTTGCCACCTTGGATGTTGATAAGATATTTATTGTTAGTGTTTAATATGATCTAATTATGTTTGCAAAGCTAAGGAGAGATCCATCCAAATCTAAAGAATCTCCTTCTTCCACATCTTCTCCTGGGGCTAGTGCAGATCAGTTGGTACAAAAATGTGCTAATGATCTTATTTCCCTCAAGAAGTAGTTTTCCCAGCATGCTCCTTATCAGGATGTTCCCAGGAATAATTTTCAGCCCATAAATTAGTTTCCCTCTACTCAGACTAGATTGGCAATTGAAGGTCCACCTGTTAAAGTTCCAGTCAATGTAATATATGAAGTGTTGGAGCCTGATGATGAGGAAGAGGAAGCTGATGAAGAATTAGAAGAGTTGAATGGATCTCATGTCCATTTTCTCACCATTGAAGGTATAGATGTGGAGGATGATTATGAAGAAAGATTTACAAAGATGAGCAGTGAATCATATGTTGTCATGACTCGCGAGCAATCCAACAAGAAGGAGAAAGTGGTACATCCTGCTAAAAGATCTAAGGAACCTCCTATGCTCATTCCAGTGATTGCAAGGAGAGGAGCTCCTATTCCAACTTCCTCCACATCTAAGGTAAGTTCTGATGTTCCTTCCTTTTCTATTTCTACTCCTAAAGATTATTTCCCTTCAAATAATAGAGTTGATAAGTCAAAAGTTTCATCTACCCCTATCAATGATGCTCCATCTACTTTTGGTTCTTTTGAAATTATTGACCATATCAAAAAAACTAAGGTCCAGATCTCAAAGGCTAAATTCTACCAAACCCATCCCAAGACCTTTGCTAAGATGGTATACTTTGTAAACTCAAAATCCAATCCTTCATCTCCTAGTTCCAAAGGTCTCTTACCCATTCCATCTCCTTCATCTCAACCCAGCCTTGTGGTAGTAGTCACTTCCTCTGATAGGAAGATCAAACCATTTTATGTCACCCTCCTCATAGCTAGCTACAAACTCAACAATTGTTTTATTGATTCTAGTGCTTCAGATAATGTGATGCCTGCTAAGGTAGCTCATGCCCTAGGCTTAACCCTAACCCGTGCTTATGGTTCATGTTACTCAATGGAAAGTACGGAAGTACCATTGGTTGGGAGGATCAAGGATGCATAAGTAGCCTTTGTTGCTCTGCTAGAGAAGAGAGTTTTAGCCACCATTTTGGTAGCTGATATTCCCCCTTCCTATGGCATGCAACTAAGTAGAAATTTTTGCAAAAATGTGGGAGGAGAATTCATGATGGATTGGTCACATGCTCTTATTCCAGTGAATGGGAAAATGAAGAAGCTACTGCCTGAGAAACAAACTGAATATATTGTGCAAAAAATAGATGACCCAAAGGCACAAATACTTTATACAGACATTGGTCATGGTAACTACATGATCATGTCACAATATGAGGCTAACTGTCCTAAGGAAGTGTTTCTTGATCCTACTGGAATTTGGAATTTGGAATTTGATGGAAGTTACTCCTTAGCTGGTTCTACAGCTGGTGTGGTGCTTATTTCTCTTGAAGGGAAAATTCATCCTTTCTCCTTAAAGCTCCAATTCAAAAACACAAATAATACAGCTAAGTATGAGGCTCTCATCCTTAGTTTAAGCATGGAAAAAGAGATGGGGATCAAGAATCTCCTTGCTCATGGAGATGCAGAGCTGATTGTAAAATAGGTCAGAGATCTCTATCAAGTGAAGAATAGAATGTTGAAGCATTACATGAACCTAGTTTGGGATTCCATTGAGTTCCTTGATTCCTTTTCAATTGAAGCCATCCCAAGGGAAAGGAACACCAGGGATGATTCCTTGGCTATCTCGGGGTCTCTACTAATCCCTTATCCAGATTTCTCCCAAGATAAATTCACCATTGAGATGATTCATAGGCCTAATGTGCCTGACAATGCAAACAAATGATAGGTCTTTAACGATGATTAACACTTGCTTTCCTTCCTTAAACTCAAAGATAATTTTGACCAACTGTACTTTGAAGGAGGTGGAAATATTCCTATAGAGTGTGTGCCTCCAAATGTAGAAGATAAAAAATAAGAAATGGATCATGATGGCCGCATAAAACTAAAAAGCAATAAGATACCTAAAGGACTTGTAAGTTTGGAAGAATTATTTGATAAACATGATGGGTACATCAAGTCCAAAGCTTCCAAAGGAGTTCAACAGTCTGCTGACTATGAAAAGAAGATAACCAAATGCAATGATGTATGTAAAATTTCATGGTTATTGTTATGCTTGTAATGGTTATGGTCATACTTTAAGGGATTGTAGAAAGTTTGTCAGTTGTGTGTACCCTTAGAATAATGAAAGAAACCACAAGAGTGATTAGTCAAAGGAAATGCAAGAGTTTTTCTTTATCATAGCTGTCATCACAAGGGTCCCACTGTAAGGTTTTTTTCTCATGACATATCTAAGCAAGTGAAGCAATTTAAAGCTCACAAAATGAAGGGAGTTTAGTTTCCTAGTTTAGTCAAAGGTGAGTCTGATCTAGTCATGAAAAATGAAAAAATATTGTCAAGGATGAAAAGAGGTATAATCATGTAAATGAAGACAAGAAGATTGAGTCAAGGGTTAAGTAAAATAGCCTCTTATGATTGAGAAGTTGAGAAGATTAGGAATATGGGACAAAAATTTTTTTGTAAGGTATGTGAAGTTATTTCTCCATATATAATTGAGTCCTTGTGTTATGTAGTTGTTTGAATTTTTTTGTAGTCATCTAAAAGTGAAGTGAACTGTATTAAGTCTTCCTTTGATCCTCCTAGTTTTTTTCGAAGTTCACATTTGTGATATTCTTGCAAGAAATGTATATTGGTTGAGTATGAAGTATTAATTGCCTCATCTTGAGGAAATACCATGACATAGTTGAAGGAATATGCAAGTATCTTGAGTAGGTTTGAGTAACTGTATGGGGTGTCTAATTTAGTTATGAGTAACAAATTTATAAAATGTCTAAATTCATGTTAAAAGGATGTGTATATTCTATTGAGAATGTATAGTTTTGTCATGAAGGTGTTAGTAAGTGTTCAAAAGTGTGTCAAGATGAGAAAGGTGTCTTAGGAGCTTCAAAATTATATCACAATCTTGTAAGTGTGTTATAGGTCCCTTTTGGGTGTTTATTCTTTGTGAAGACAATATACTGTCTTGTAAAAGATATTTGCAGTACAATTTTTTTTTATTAAGGGCAAATAGTTTTGAAGGGACTATACCTTGTATACAAAAGGGCTCAAAATCCAGATAGTAAAGGTGAGAAAAACAGCCCAGAGAAGGGCAAAACTACCAACCAAAGAGGGATCAACAGCCAAATATGACAATATAAGTGAAAAAAGGATCCAAACGTACAATGATCCAAAAAGAAGTAGAAAAGATCAAAAAGTAACCAAAAGAGAAACAACATATAGAGGTCTACCAAAAAATAGCGCCAGAATCACTAGATAATAGCAACTTCGCAGCCAAAAAATAACATCACAGCAACCCGTTACTTGATAGCCCTGTCAATCTTGGTCTTGATAGCCTGCAGCGACATGAAGAAGGCAATAACAGTGGCCTGAGAGGAGTCTTGCATATCCACCTGAGAAATTGCAATATCCCTTTTCTCTTTAGGGCCCCAAATGTCCTCATTAACCCCACTTAAACTACAGACACTATGAACATGTTGTTCAATGAAATTATAAATGCTTTTGAGGGCAGATAATATGCAGTCATTGCGACTTTTAGCATTCCCCATTCTACCATCTAAGGACTGTAACTTCTTGAAGACTTCAACAATATTTGAAGAATTCTTGAAGACTTCATTAACATGCTAAATATTTGAAGTACGATTGTGATTCAAGTATTTAGCATGTTAAGAGTGTGTCCTTTAAGGAAATGGTCTGAGGAACATCAAAGACTAAAGGTTGTGTATAGTTTAAGTTTAAGAGTCTTTGTAAAATAAGTATTTTTCATTGTGATATTCTATTAAGATGATCTTAAATGCATTTCATCAAGTCAAATCCATGAGTTATATATAAAAAGTGTCAAGAAAGTTATATCAAGGTGTTGAGATCTTTAAAAGTGAGTATTGATGTTATGAAAGGTCTTTATCAACCCTAAAGGAAGTCATGTTATGAGAGTGGATGAATCCTTAGTCCAGTATGTGAAAATGATTAAATGGTCATCATATAAGTAGAAGGAATATATTTAAGGTTTTAATTAATGGTAGTAGATCTATGCATTTGTAAGTGTCTCACTCCCAAGGGAAGTTTGGTATCAAGTCATGAAAAATTTGTTGTTGTCTTTAAGATTTTTAGTTATGTGGTCTTGATCTTGAATAAAGTTCATTTTCAAAAGTGAAGTCATATTTTTTTTGGAAGAAAAAAAAACTATAATCTTCAGCAGAACAAGTAATTATGAAGGAAATTTGATGGTTGAAATGGCATTAGTGAAAGTGGAGTCTTGGGCCGAGAGAATAAGTATTTAACTTTTCAATGTTGTTATGGTTTGTATCTTAAGATAATGTTGGTCAATGAGTTATATTATGATATGTCTATCATGTGATGGGTTATTAATGATCAAGTCATGTTATATAGTCAAGTTTTAAGTTTGTTTTAGTAGTTTTATGAGTTGTGAATTTTCATCATAGTATTTGAAGTATAAATGTAATGTCAAATCCTATATCATTCAAATGAGTTGCAAATATTTTGAGTGTTGGAAAAGATAATGAAGGCTTATCCTTGAGTAAGTAAGCACATGAGGTATCACCACGTATGCATCTAGATATGAAATAAATATGTTACACATTGAAGATAACACTCAAGTAGGTTCAAAGGTTATATAAAGCTATGTGAGTTCATCAAAATATTAGGTATGAACAGATAGTTGTTATGATTACTTGATCCATTCTTAAGGGAATATTGATATTTCATAAAGAGGTCACACTCTTTGAAGGTTGATATGATCACTAAGAGATGATTAAGGTCTTGTATGATCTCATTATGCATCAAAAAGGGTGATTTAGGTCTATGATAGTGATGATATGGGATTAAATATTCCATGTAGTGCTAATCTCTGTCTGTGGAGCCAAAAGGGTGAGGAATAAAATCATTTTCATAATTCCATGAATTCTCTTGTTCTAATGTTTGCTCAAAATTGATGAGATGCATAATACAGATCTTCAAACCAAATTTCTTGTCTTAGAAAAATAAATATTGTAAGTTATAAGGTTTCTACTTCAATTAGGTGTCATAGAAAACCTCACTAAGTTTTAGTTCAGAATCATGTATTTAAGTAGTTATACATGGATTTAATGATTGATAATTGGTATATATATTCTTGATAAGTCTGGGTACATTCAAGAGACCTATTTACATATCTTGATCAGTGGAGTTGGAATAATTTTGAGAAGAAGGTGTTTTTGAAAATTTGAATATAGATACTCATTTAAATGCATGTCTAGAAAGCCCTTTCTTCAGTATTAAAACCTTTAAAATGATAATTTAAGACCATGGATTAGTGGTGGTAGGACTTATAAGTGGCACAAGGGAAAAATGATGAGATATAAAACTAAGTATGAAAGCTTGAATTTAAGAAGACGTCTTGAGCAATAAAAATGTAAATATGGCAAGGTCTTCAAGGTGTTCTAAAATCAAATGTTGTATTTGAATATTAAAAATGAAATGTTGATCTAATGAGTTAGGATGCTATCATAATGTTACAAGGATAAGGATGGTTGCTATAGGTATATACAGATTCTCCATGGTAAATTAAGTTGTGTTTGGTCTTAAGAAGATGATCTAGACATCAAGGAGATAGGTAATGCAAAGTGATTTTTTTTGCAAGCAACATGTGTTGATCATATGAACTTCAAGACTGTCAAAGAGCGAAGTAAGGATTCATATCTGAATACAATCATTTGAGACCAAAAAAAGTTTCTTATAGGTACATAGGGTGATATGTCCATTCAAAAAGACACAAATACCTACAAATAAGAAGTAATCTCTATTGTTTATCCATAAAGATATTCAATCATAAAAAAATTCAGGTGTAAGTATGAGATCCATTATTTTCATAAGGCATAATATTATCAATGCATAAATGCAATAGCTAAAGAAAGGGTATATAAGTTGGATGACATGGTTCAAGTTCATGAAAGTTTATATAGAATATTCAAAACTAGATATTCAATGGCTAGAATAGATGAGGCATTCTAAGATGTCCTTGAATGTTCAAATTTTGCACTAAAATGGCTACATGATAGTACACTATCTCCAAGTTAGGGGGAGACCTTCTTGAGGGTTTTAAGGTGATTTGATTACTAATCAAGGTTGAATAAATGAGTATGACAGTTGAAAAGTGCTAGAATAGGATTTTTAATATTTCTTAGGTCAAAATGATGTTTAAAATGACACCATAGGTTTGATATGATGAAAAAAGTTGGAGCTCAGGGCTATATATGGTGATCAAGACAGGGGGGGCGTGTGTTTTACTTATAGAAGGTGCTCTTGATGTTTGTAAGATATGAAAAGTATGATATGAATGTCTACTCCATGTTTAAGAAATTTATGTTTCAAGTATGCGTAGCCTCATCCAAATACGAGTGCAAAAACTGAGAAAATTATTTAGGAATGTGTCAAAGTGGTGGTTTCTCTTCTAAGGTAGGAAATCAATGTAAGTAATCAAATTTTAATACTTTCTATTTTAGTGAGATGGTATAATTTGAGGGGGAGTAATGAGAATTTATTATTATCGATCTGAAGTGCACACTTTGATTAGGAAAAAAATATGCCTCTGAATTTGGCTAGTAAAATGGGATGCCCTCCAAGTTGTGGGTGCCTCAGGTTGAGGAGAACCTCTAGAGAAGGCATGTTCCCTTGATGGATCACCTAAACAAACTCTCTAGTGGGGTTGAGGGATAGAAAAAACCTAAACTTAACAAAAATAAAGTAAAAAGGGTGATACACAAACGTTTAGGGACATATGATTACATAAAAGCACACTTAATAACTACTAAAAGAATTGATAAGCTTCACTGTAACTGCTGCTTGACAGATTTTGCACTCACAAAGGCATTGACACATAATTATGTGACTTGTAAAACTTACAAAACAACTTAATGGAGGTGTTGTGATGTTATGAGCATGTAAAGGAAAGTAATAATTCACTAAAACACACTGAAAAACTACTGTAACACACTACATAAGATGCAATTTAGAGGAAAAACAATATTTTATTGATCAATGAGGTGTACAAGTACATGAGTCTTGTATACAAGTATGTAGAATGACAATAATCCCCCCAAAACACTTTCACAAGAAAGATATATGTAGACAAAAATAAATTCCTCACGTCTAAAATAGCATAACCCAACCCAAAATTAGACTTAGCTAATTAGAGAAAAATCCAATGTTATTGTTGAGGGTGAATCACAGCACCCCTGAATGTCTACAACTCGATGGGTTGAGACTCTCATTGCGATTGCATAACATGGAACTTTTCCCAAGTGTGGGACCTTGCGAAATCGGAAAAGCTCTCCGGATGAAGGCCGGTTCTTATTCCTCTGTTCAGATGCACACGTAAAAAATACAAAGGGTTTACTCAAAACCTAAACTAACTTTCCAAGGAGACAGGGTAAGAAGATGCATAAAAATAAACCTAAACTAACAGAGGTGATGCACCAAGGAATGAAGAACACCTATCTTGCCAATAAACACAAACCATCAAAATGCAATGCAAGATCATGCACAGATAACAAAAATTGCAGTGAAAGATCAGGAGGATGCAAATGAACACAGAGAGGGTTGAGAATCATCCACAGACATGCGTTATTTTCTTCAAAGATTGATACAATACACTACAAAATGCCAAGAGGCAAAGTTGCATTACAGTTTTAGATGGGAGGTTTGAACTCCACAAATTCACCTGCCAAATAGAAGAAGGGAGGGGCAAAACAAGAATGTACAACCTTTAGAAAGAATCCCCTCCTTACAATTTATAGGAAGAATGAGATAGGGAAGAGAGAGGAAATCCAAATCTACCCCAACCACCTCCAGGTTGCATTTAATTTATCTCATTATGGTGGTAGGTGAGAACCCTAGAAAACTTAAAAAGTGGTGAACTGTATTTTGCATTTTTAAGAACTTGTTCCCACAAAATTAAATATATCTAGTTGTAGTTGGATAGAGGACCTCATAATATTTCCAAAAATTCCAACCTTGCATGAATCCGAGCTCCCTGTGAAAAGTTATGGCCGTCTGAATATCTGGGTCAGGGTCTGCCTCCTGTCAGCGCTCAGAATGTTGCGCCTCCTGAAGGTGCACCATAGGCACATCCATATTCATGTTGACATACCCTTATGTGTGCCAAGGCATGAATTTTGTCATGTCAACATTCTGTGTCATGCACCCTTTATGTGTGCCAAGGCGTGACTTCTATCATGTCAACACTCTCCTACCTGCGCTAAGGGCGCGTCCATTTTCGTGTCAACACCTTCTGTCGTGCGCCTCTTACCTGCGCCAAGGGCGCATCCATTTTCATGTCGACAACTTCTGTTGTGCGCATCTTACCTACACCAAGGGTGCATCCATTTTCATGTCAACACCTTCTATCGTGCACCTCTTACCTACGCCAAGGGTGCATCCATTTTCGTGTCGACACCTTCTGTCGTGCGCCTCTTACCTGTGCCAAGGGAGCATCCATTTTCGTGTCGACACCTTCTGTCGTGTGCCTCTTACCTGTGCTAAGGGCACATCCATTTTCATGTCGACACCTTCTGTCGTGTGCCTCTTACCTGTGCCAAGGGTGCATCCATTTTCGTGTCGACACCTTCTGTCGTGTGCCTCTTACCTGCGCCAAGGGTGCATCCATTTTCATGTCGACACCTTCTGTCGTGCACCTCTTACCTGCGCCTAGGGCGCATCCATTTTCATGTCGAAAACTTCTGTCATATACCTCTTACCTGCGCTAAGGGCTATTGGTGATGCAATAAAAAATTGGGCTCTGAGTTTCTTTGATTTCCATATTCTTTTGTTTGTCTATATCTACCCGGGGGGGAGATATTTACAACAGTTATCTTTACATGCACAATTACAGTACACTTGCAAAACACACAATTTTCTAATAACATGAAACCATAATTAATCAGGCTCTAAGACTGCATTGTTATTCTTTTTAAAGGATTAAGATAAGGTGGTAAATTTTTTTGATGAGGTTAAGGCATTTTTGAATGATCAAGGTAAAAGTGGCTTTCTTGTTTTGTCTCAAAAAGGTTATTTTTGTCCTATTTTGTGCATTCAAGAAGTAGTTATACTTTTTTGAATTTTATGAACCTTGCACATGTATAGAAAATGATGTGGCATACTAACCTTGGTCAAGGAATGTATCTCCTCTCCTAGGCTTGGTTAAGAAATTATAAACTCCTTTTCTCCACATGCAATAAGTAATTTCTTGATCTGTGCTAAAGGCATAATTAGTTGAATTTTTACACACCCCTCATCCCATAAAAGGTTGATAATAATTAAACACTCAAAATACTCCCATAGTGGACTTAGGTAAATAAGGTAATATTTTTATATCAAACCATAATCACCTAACCATTGTTAGAATAAATTGGTTGAGCTACAAAAAGGTTATGGCACAAACCCTAAAACATTTCTCATTCACACTTGGTAGTTTTTTGGATGTTTTTGGAACTTCACACTTGAGGAGAAACCTTGGAAGTTTTTGAATGGAGGCAATGGATTTGGTTTTGAAATGGTTTTATTTCAGATCTATGCATTTTCTATTTACAACTTGTGTTCTCCCTCCATAGGTCGCATTTTCTTGTTGGCTCCCTATTTTATGTGAGTTTGTAGAAGGGTTTTTCTATGGCTCAGTATTTCATGCCAACCACCATTGAAGATTTTATTGAGCACTCGGTATTTTGGTTCTGTGCTTAAATATGAGATATGGATTCTTTAAATCATAATTTTTAAGTAAATATATCTTATTTTAATGGAATTTGAACTTGTTATTAGAGGATTATGATTTTGTGATCAACCATGGTTTTGTTTTGAGTTTTGAGATGGCTCACATTCAACCTTATAAGCTCTGATTTTCATTTGCATGGTATGAGATTCCCGTTAAGATCTGTATGGTAAATATTAAACTTGGGCCATGTATTTTTTAACATCTCAACATCAATGAATATATCTTTTTCAAGCTTGTCTTGGTGTATATTTTGACCTTGCTCGTTGCTTTTATTTTTCCCAACTTTCCTTTTAGAACAACTCATGGATGTAAGATATACATTGTTATTTTCCATTTTATATCTTTGTGGGCTCGCCATATGCATACTCATCTTGGTCACTCATTCTTAGCTCGTGCTTATCCTACTTTTAACCCACCTCTCAAGATATGGGATTTTTTTGTGTGGTTGGGATTTGAAATTTTTCTGTTGCTTTGGAGCCTTACCTTATGGGTTCTCTCTATTTTTGTTTGAAACAAATCATTCACCCTTCCTAATGGCTCATGTGGTTTGAGCATGTTCTTTGCTTTTAATGCTTGTGTCAACAATGGTTTAGCTCACCATTTATGAACATTCTATTGTTTTTCTTACAAGGAGCTTGATATATTATTTTTCCCTTTTTGTATCAGACTCGTACCTCAAGATGAAGACTAGAGTTGAGTTTTTAGACTCTACATTAAAACCTATCATATTTTCTTGATCATTTATTTTAGTTACATAACTTAAAATTAACATCTCAAATAAAATACATACAAACAATTGCATATAATCACAAGGTATTGAGAAAAATTGCTTATACCTTTTCCAATGATTTGAGACTAAACTGAAAAGATGAAATGATCACCTATTGCAACCTGAAACCTTCTTTGATACTTAAGACTGTTATACTCTACAATTGAATACTTTCTTTTCATCATGTTTTTTTTATGATATATGATGCCTTTACCATCTCTTTCATGACTCTAAAGTAATATGAAAATGATGATGCATGATCTTGAAAATGATGAATGCTAGAATGGCCTCTTATGTGAGGAATAAGCATTCTAGAATATTATGTCGAGCTGCTTACTTCCTATGTGTTTGTCCAATTTTTCACTAAAATTGAGAATCCTAATTTGTTAAAACTAACCCTTACCTATGGTGACCAAAAATGGTCAATAGCTGTGTCATGGAGTTTATGGTGTTTTAGAGCTATTTTCGTGTAATTTTTGGGAGGACACGTGTCAACACCAGGAGCCAGGTGGGATTTTATGTCCCTCACGTCCCCCAAGGTTAGGGAAACAAAGGTTGGAAAAGTGTTCCCAGATGCCTTGAATTTGTCTCATCTCTCATATGACCTCTTGGACCCTCATGTGACCTCCAGACTTGATAGTTCAGCCCTCAGGTGCTTATTTGGAGCATGCATTCCCTGTCGTTGGATTGGGCGCCACGTGTCACCTCCAAGACCACTATGGAAACTGATGTCCCTTGTGCACCTGAGGTGGGGAACATAAGACCTTGAAAAATGTGCCCATCCCATATGGGGAGTCATTTGGACACCCATGTGACTGACTTTCAGCCCCCGGGTGCATTTTTGGAGCAACCATTCCCTGTCGTCAGATCGGGCACCACGTGTCACCTCCAGGACCACTGTGGAAACTGATGTCCCTTATGTACCCAAGGTGGGGGACATCAGAAATGGTAAAATGGAAAAATTTGGACACCCACGTGACCGAATTTCAGCCCCCAGGTGCATTTTTCAAGCAAATCCCTTTTCGTTAAATCGAGGACACATGGCATCACCTTGACCACTATGGAAATTTATTTCCATCACATACCTGAGATCAGGGACATCAGGGACATAAAAATGTTCCTATACCCTCCATGTGCATGTTTTTAAATTTTAAATCTAGCACTTAGTTGTTTCTCCCTCCTCATTTCTCCTTCACAGCTTCATACCTTGCCATGGCTCCGTGCATGATTTTCCAGACACCCAGTCCACCATTATTTCTCAAAACCAGCTCTGTCATTGCCACATAAGCTCTACACACCATGAAAACATAGCAATATTTAGGCCCCAGGAGGAATCCTCATCAAACACAAAAAGAGAAACATGGAGCACAGATGGAAAAAACGGAGAAAAGTCCATAGCCATGAAATGAGAAGTTGAAGAAAACTGCCAAACGGATGCATGAAACAACAAGATATTTTTTTTTTCTCATTCCTCTACCCAAGGCCATCAATAAGACACCTTCAAAATCCCCCCATGTGTGACAGAGCATCCACAATGAATAAATCTCCTTTCCAGCTCAATGAAGAAAGAAGTGGGATTTCCTGTCAAACTAGTTGCCGGATTGAAGTAAGATCGCACATAAAGCACCAGAAGGAAAAACCCACATAAAAAATACATTTTTCTTTATAAACGGAGGAGAAAACCAGACCTACAATTTGAGGTCCATTAATGGCTATCGTACCCAGAAGCACTGCTAGGTCCGAAAATTAAAAATTAAAAATCTCTTGGATTATTAAGTGGGCAGGCCCAAAATTTCAGAGGGAGGATATCAGGCAAAAAACCATATCAAAATTTTTTTTTCCACATCAATGTGACTCTTAGAGGAAAAATTTCTAAAAATAGCAGGTCTACTACATAGGAATTGCTATTTTGGGAAATTCATCGATAGAAGAACCTGCGAAGAAGACAAAGACATTGGAGGTGCACTATAGCTGAGAATCCACCAGAATGGACATTTTTGGCACCTACTAAAAATAGTAAGTGTGCCCTCGAGCACCTGATAAAAATAGAAATTTGATCCAGAAGGAACGAGGAATGCATGGAGAAAGAGTAAAACTTAGCCGCAACATCCAATTGAAGATCAGGGACCTAATTTCTCATTCTTACTAAAAATAGTAAGTTAATTTTTATAAGGGAGATATGAAACCAAAGTGGATGGGTCAGAAGCCTTCTCAGGATTATGAAGTGGAGAGAAATTAGATAATGGAGCCAAGTCTACTGTAACAACTCATCCTTTGGCATAATTCTTCTTCTTCTTCTTTCTCTTCTATCTATCTCTCTTTCTTTAATGTTGTATTTTTGTGTTGAGGGTTGCACTTTTTAATATGAATTAAATGAATTTAGAAATATAATGTAAATTAAGTCACCTTGTTATTATAAAAGGGACTTAAATATTTAAAGTGGAATATGAACAATATTAAGTCATATTAAGGTATTTGAAATGTCATGATGAAGACAATAAGTCACCTCTCATTCTATAAATTGTAATGTCATTCCCATTGCAAAGGGGTTGGTGATTGATTTTGTAAACTCAAGAGTGTATTGAGAGAACAAAGGAGATAACCAAATTCTTCCATTTCCCTCATTCTCAAATTTCCTCTATTTCTCCACTATGTACAATTTTGGTTCGAGCAATCAATATAAAAAGAAGGAGTTTATAGCTTTCTTTGACTAAGGGATTTCTTGATACTTTGTGGTCAAAAAATTCTATTTGGTCTTGTTGCTATTTGCAGGGTTATTTCTTCTCATGAATGCATTTGATGAAGTTTCTAACTAGTGTGTGTGTAGGAATATGATTTTCCACCTACAACATTAGTTCTCCTACCTCTTTTCTCACTCCCCTTTCTCACTTTTCAGACAAAGTCTTCCCTAGCAAGATATTGCTAGCTTTGTCGCAAGGTCAATGGAGTGTCCCTATTGGATCCCCGGTCGAAAGACCACCATAGAAATCCTCCTTTTCATGTGCATGCATATATGGTAGCTGCATCAATAAAGTAGAGAGAATTATATTCCCAGAGCGTTGGAAATAAATCCACAAGTTTTTCCACCGACAAATTTTCTCGCCAACAAGAGCTTATCGAAGTTGGTTGTAATTGCACTGAAGAGTTAGAACATGGATCTCAATCCTTGAAAAGCTTCAAGGTCAAAATTGGTACCTAGTTTGAGCCTTGATAAGTCAAGAAAAGACAAGTAATATGGTGAGTTGATGTTCTTATCTTGAATTTCTCATTGTTGGCATGATTGTGAATGTTTTCCATCAGTCTTAGGTATTGTACAATGGTTTCTTGGTGAAGTATGAAGGCAAAAATGAAGTTTTAGTGTGAAATGACAATATTTTGCATGCTTGTATGGTGGTTGATGATGATATTACTCGAAGAGGAGGTAAAATTTTGTTCCTTTCATGAATATTAATGTATATGGGTGTTGTATATGATTTTCTAAGGGGAAGTACAATGTTTTTATGCTTGAAATTGGCCAAAATCAGATTTTTGAGAGAAATGACAAGTTTGTGATCTTAAATGAAGTCTTTGGTTGATGTTTCTAACCAAAATATGAACCTATGAAACTGAGAAAGGTGAATATCAGTTGGTATAGGTATGAATATGTCATTAATGTAAATAGGGGGAGAAGTTCAGGAGGTTTTTTATCAATGACAAAGGGGGAGATTGTTTACATGTTGTGTTGTAGGTGTTATCATTGATGTAAAATATGAATAATGAAAAGTATTATTATGAATTGGAGTCATAGGATGCTCAGTATGGTAATTACATGGTGGTTTAGGCATGTTCATGGTGTCTTGACAATATTCAATGAGATTAGATTGGTCTAACAAGCCCATTAAAGTGACCTAGCTTTTCTAGGTGATGGTGCATGGTGGTTGGATCTTATTTATATCTTCTGAAGCATTTTGGAAGAATGAAGAGAATTTTTTCTAAGTTTTTAGGAACTCACATGGGTTTCAGAGTGTAGTTATAGGTTGGAGACCAAGTTTCAGGTGCTCATGTAGACCGGGTCTAGGTGCTTGTAGGCATGAGGTTTAGTTGTGGAGCGATATGAGCTCATGGATTCATGTAGGGATGTCATATGAGATATTAGAGGTATGATAGGACATTTTGGAGAGGTTTTATGGTGATTTATGATGTTATTTCAGTTGACCCTAGCCTAGACTACGCAAAACCCTAAGGGCTAGCTATAAAAATGAGATGAGATGGAAATTTGGAGAAAAATTTGACACATAATGATTATTAGAGATGATGAAAAGAGGTGTCCTAGAGGTGCGATAAAAATTGGAGTCATTTTGAAGAGGAATTTGCAAGATAAGTTAGTTTTTGTGAAAAAAGGTCAAAGAAAGGTTATTTTCTAGCTCAAATTACACATTCTGATGCTCACCCTAAATTATGTGCTTTGCACGGGACCTTGTTGATTTCAAAAAAAATTCTATGTTAATTCTATAAGGTTTCACAAAAACAATGAGATCATTTCATCATTAGGTTTTTATGGACAAATGTTAAGAAGGTAAACTACTTTTTATGTGCTTGAAACCCTAGCTATAAAGTGGTAGAAGAGATACTAATCCTAAGTTACTAGAATTGATTGATAGTTCATGGATAATGATTGGATAATGTAGAGGACTCCTCTAGGTTTATAGAAAGGTATGATAGTGCTTATGGTGATGAGTGGACCCCACTCAAACAAGTTTTTTTTGAAGAAGTTCATTTTGGGACATGGTTTTCCAAAGGAGTTGCAAATCAAATGAACATTGTTTTGAGTATGTGAGTTATTGATTTCTATGATTGTTTTAGGTCACGGTGATGCATATAAATGGAAAAGTGTACCTATTTGTGAATACAAGTCAAAGGACAATGTGGGGCAGTTTTAGGTAGTTTGACAGGATGGGATTTGTTGAAGGCCTTCCACTTGGAGCTAGAAAGAGTTATAATATGTTATGGGAAGAGGATTAAGAGGGATTTTCAGTGGTATAAGTTATGTTTTATGATGATGATATTTGATGGGTCATCTACGTTAGTTTATAGAGATGTGATTAACTAAAATTAAATAATATTTAGTATGTGGGGATAGTTAATCTAAACTATGAAAAAATATAGATAAAGTAAAATAAATTTAGTAAAGAAGTATATAAGTGACCAAAAAACTATGCAAAATAAAATTCTAACCCTAATGTGTAAGAGAGAAGAGGAAAGGACTCACCTGAATAAAATATGCACATGTGACTATGGCACAGAGGTGACTAGAAAAGATGGAAGCATGAACGACTATGCAGAAGCCCCAAAAAGGATGGACCTAGAGTATCTAACTAGATTGGAGTAGCTGGAGAAGTATTGGAGAGCTTGTGGGTGCTCAGGTCTGCAAACTAGGTGCTTTGGTCTACATAAAAGCTCTGAAAATGATCTGAAACCCTCACTATTTGTCACATAAGGTTTTATATCTTGCATTGAGTGTCACCAATAATCCAAGATGATGTGAAGAACTTCAAAATACCAAAAGAAGTATCAACACCATAAAAAAATAAAGATGCAAATGAATGGGTTGGAATCACCTCAGCTGCCACAACGTTGGACTTACTAACTGAATGTTGTACTACATTTTGAACACAAATGTATTTTTGGTGAGTGTGTGCATAATGTGCCCTAGGTGCTCTTATGTCAGTCATACTTTATGAAGTAGAGAGAAATAACTAAATGTAATAGAATTTGTGCATAAAATAGAATAGAATCACCATATGACATGTGTGATGCAAATGTCCTAGCCTTGTGCCTTGATGATGGAGCTATGTGGATGCAAGTGATCTCCAATCCAATAGATGGATGTAACTATAGATGGATTATAGTAGTGAATGATGTTAGGTCCCTCATTATGGTCTCATAACTTTATATTTATAGGCTTCTCTTGATCTAATTTTGTAATTAACCCTGAAAAGGATGACCACAAGGAAGATACAAACCTCAAACGGCTAGAAAGAGCCTAAAAAGTGACAAGAAAGTGCATAAAGGACCGTGGCACCCCTAGTAGGACCATAGCACCCCCAGGAACCCCAGTACTAATCTGGGAATGTTAGTTGAGGATAAAATAATGTGGGATAATAGAATATGACTGGGCATATGGGTGAAAGATGTCGGTAATTAAGAAATAAAAAACTAGATGGCCAAAATATGGGGGTTAATTAGTACTTTCTTCACTCAAGAACCTTCCAAATAGTAGTAGAGACTGAGACTAAATAATGTCTAAAGTGCATGATTTTGTGTCTACATTTACCCCCAAATTATGTTGGTGAGCGAAAATCTTGGTAACATAAAGTAGATAGAGATGCATTCCTAATGTCCATAAAGATTGTAGTAGAAATGTGCTGAAGGACTAGACAAAGCATGGAATGAAAAAAATATGGAGGAATGTGGAAATGCAAGATGAAAATATGCAAATAAGTAATGAGAGTGAACCTAGGGTAGAATGCATGGGTTGATGCTGATGTGTGTAGTGTACCTGTATGGTTAGTATATTGTGTGTTGTTGAGATGTGTCATTGTTGATGTCATTTTTGTTGTTGTTTTTACCTCCATTTGAATGCTTGTTTCTTATATGATCAGACCTACAAGGAGAAAATGATCAAGTTTTCAAATATGTATGTGTAAAAATGTAATGTAAAAGACACATGTATATGAATGTAAAAAGAATGTGAATACGTAAATGAAAAAGTGTAAATGGAACATGTGCACTTGATCCATGTCAAGAAAGAGAGTGTAGAAGGATATGTTATACTACAATTTTTTTGGGTGATATCACATCATCTTTCCTAAAGAAGTGTAGAGAGAAAGATGTGTTATTATCCTTCCTATAACTACTTCCCTGAATGTGTGTGTAGAGATCTCTATACTATCTTGGTTTTTTGGGTGATCTGACACTGATGGTAGAAGAAGTATTGGGAGAAATTGTGCTCTATCCTCCAACTATTAACTACTCCCTCAAATGCCAAAGACAATCATATCCTATAAAATCCACCATGTATGGGGTTTGTATACTGGTTTGAACCCACTCGTTGTATATAACTGAACCTAACTAGTGTATAATCTCTGTGTTAGTATGTAAAAACCTCAAAATGATTCCCTCTCTTTAGGGGCACATGTAATGTTACTGATAGGAGTATGCAGTTTGAAAAGAGGACCAACTTCTTGAACTGTACCCTAGAAAATGCTTGGTAGAAACCGAGGCATGCACAAACATGAAAGCTAGCCAAAGACAAGTGTGAACAAACATGCACGTATATGTAAAACAATGTGTAAGTTACACAAACAATGTAAAAGCTATCTTGCAATGAAGTAATCTAAATACACAAGAAGACAAGTAAGTTGTATAAAGTGGGCTATAAACATGGGACATCACCCACAATTTTGTAAGACACACAAAGAAATCATGGCCATATATAATCAAATAAGTGTGCACACCAAATATAGGGCAAGTCCCGCATACAGAGACAAACAATAACATACAATGTAACAAACAAGTATGGAAACAAATATCCCCGCATAAGAAATGTTAAACATGAAGCACCCGTTAGCATGTTATAAATATAACTAGTATATCAAAATAATGTATAAGTAATTAATGTAAAATCCTAATTAAAAAATGAAACAATAACACCTATGAGAGACGAAAGTGGATGCCCCCAACGACTAGTGTGGGAAGGGTAGAAGTAGAAAATCCATGTTACATGTAAGAGACCTTTATACAAGGAATCAAACTAACATGTGTAATAAAGTGACCATGAACACACACAAATTAAATACAAGGAATCAAACTAACATGTGTAATAAAGTGACCATGAACAAGAAAAAGTAAGCAATAATAGAAACAACCAAAATATGCAATATGCTATGGATGGATGGAATAGAATGAAAAATGGAGTGATACAAGCTTTGTGCCCCTTGAGTGAGTGGAAATGTATGTAGTGAGGATCATTTGGCTTTCCCCCTCAATAGTAAAAAATGAACCGTAAACAAGCGTGCTCCATCGGGAAATAGTCGAATAGTGTGTATTGTCTCTAGCATGTTGTGATGAATGTGTACATGTAGTGAAGATGATATGCGACAAATGGAAGAGATATGCATGAACCTTATAGCCTAATCGTATATCATGAAAAAATGAAAGAACGAGTGATGATGTAGCCTTAAGCATATATCACTACAACATGAAAAGAGAGTGGTGATGTAATATAAAGTGTATACCGCTACAAAATTATAGAATAGGTGATGATTTAGACTAAATTATATGTCAATACGATGGAAAAATCACATGATGAAAGGTCGAATGGTAAATGTGTGATGATTCTAAGGTCCATTTTATTTGTAAACCCTTGGCAGTCGAGTATGGACTGAGGAACTGAAGTGCGTCATAGCGTTGTGAGGATAATCCATAGAATAATATACAATATGTGTGATGATAGATGACCACATGATGAGTATAATATGTAAATACACTATGTGTAAAATGCAAATGTAAGATGTGTAGAACGTGTAAAATGTAAGGTGAATAGAACATGTGAATACATGATATGTAGAATGTAAATGCAAGAGGTGTAGAATGTGTAAAATGACATGTATGTAGATGGAGTAGTAATGTAGTATATAAGATGATGTAATGTTAGACTAATGTGTGGTGGAGACTAGTATATTATGTAGAATAGTGCAATATGTGGGGTTCACGTGGAGTAAGCCCTAAAAGGTCAAGTTTGAACCAAAGCACAAGAGTATTGCATCGGGTAATGATGATGCTAAAATGCGTGATGAGAATTCCTATATGAAAATGTAAATATGATAGATGTAATGCCCCCTAAGTACATGATAGAAAAGATGAATATGTGATACTATTAATAAGGTCATCACTATCATGATCGAAACCTATTGGAGCAACATCACAAAATTGATAAGCTATAAAATGAGGAGGGTCATATAGGGACCCATTGTAGTATAGTGTGTACACATTCATTGTATATTATTAATCAATAAAGGTGATTGGTGGGAAACCATGAGCATGCCAACAAGATATGTTTGGAATGTAAGCCAGAGAAGAATCATTATGAATAGAGATATGAACAAAATAGATAGGAAATTTAGGTAAAGAGTGATGAGTGTCAATTTTACTACCAATATAATAAAGTCAAGACTGTCCAAGTGTGAGTGGAGATTCACAAGGGGTGTATGCAAAAAATACCATCAGATGAAATATCTGTAAGCCATAAGATACGATCATGTGAAAATAGCCATGGTATGGATGTGGTGAATGAAAAGGTAGTAAAATTTCATTGATTGTTATGCCAAACCTAGACAAATTGTCACATGTACAAATAGTCTTTGAGAATTTAGAGACAACGGGGATGTGTTGCCAAAAGGTCATATTGATGAACAATGTACATGTAAAAGGAGGTAGTTGACCTACAATCTATGGAGGAGATGATGAAATAACATCGACACTATGGACAGATTCTCAATACAATACCATAGCATTGGTAGATGGAGGGATCTTAAACCTATATTCACCTGGGTCATTAACCATAAAGTTTTCTTCAAAATAAGAATCATCTACAACAAGAGGGGTAAATCAAGTTGTCTTAATGTTTCATCTAAAATTTTGATAGCATCAATTCATCATCAGAATCCTTAGAATCATCTATGGGAACATCATCATTTGGTATAGTGTTATCAAGGATGTTGGTAGGGGTAGCGTAGGTGGAATAATAGAGGGTACCACAACTGGTTGAGAAGGAACACTAGGAGGAATTGATATTTTAGGTGAAATAATAGCTGTAGTGTAAGCAAAATGAGATGGAGCACTGACATTGGTATAAGGGGATTGTGAAGGACTAGGTTGACCAATGTCATATGTGTTAAGACTATTATATGGAATATATTGTGAAGGAGATATATGAATGGTAGTAAGAGGGTCTATGTGACAATATCTGAATGTCTTTGGATCTATGATGATAGTATGTTCATATCAATCATGAAAAAACTTGACACATTGGTGAATAGTAGATGGAATCACTTGTATTGTGTGAATCCAAGGCCTACCTAATAATAGATAGAATTGAAAGGAGGCATCAATGACATATAACTCAGTGAGATCAGTCTTAGACCTAGCCTGAATATGTAATGAGATAGCCCCTAAGCATGTGTGAGTAGTAGAATCATAACCGTGGAGGAGAGTGGAATTCGTACAAATGAGATTATCAATAATACCCAATTACTTTAAGAGAGAATGAGCAAAAATATTCATATCTTATCCATTATCAATGAGGACAAGTAGTACTAACAATAACAGTAATGAGTAAAGGAGAACACAGATTTCTTTTAGCAAAAGGTGACATATCCTCATCAGTGAAAGATATAACGTGTGGTAAATTATAAAGGGATTATATAAGATGTGCAAAGGCCACCCCGAAATTATAAATTTCAAAATGAATGGCCCAAAAGGAAGCTTCTAGTGTGCTACAAAAATTTGGCACATTACACAATAATTCATAAAGAGATATCTTAGCGGGCATATTTTTAAGTTGTTCAATGATGTCATAACCCTTAAAAGTTATGGGGGGATGTTATAGTATTGGGTGGAGGAATAGATGTAGTTGGAGCCGTAGGTGGATTAGGATGATTACACCGAGTTGTAACTACATTAATAGACGGATCAGCCTGAGGTGTGAAAAAGCAAGGAGGATGTTGAGTACACATGCGTATGAAATCAACGGTAGTAGTAACTATGCTTAGGACCTTAGTTTGTGCAAAGGTAGGATAAGAATATTGAGCCATAACTTGATAAGGAGATGAAATGATCAAAAGGAAGTGTTGAAATGTCAGATTCACCAAAATGATTAACTAAAATTAACTAATATGTAGTATGTGGTGATAGTTAATCTAAGTTATGAACAACTGTAAATAAAGAAAAATAAATGTAGTAAAGAAGTATATAAGTGACCAAGAAACTATGTAAAATTAAATGGTAACCCTAATGTGTAAGAGAGAAGAGTAAAGAACTCATCTGAATAAAAGATGCTTGCAGAACTATGTCGCAGAGGTGACTATAAAATTTGGAAGTAGGAAAAACTGTGCAGAAGTCCTGAAAAGGATGGACCTAGAGTATCTAGCTAGACTGGAGTGCCTGGAGAAGGAATGGGATTCTTGCGAGTACTCTGACCTACAAACCAGACACCTTGGTCTACGTAAAATCTCTGAAACTGATCTTCACAGGGCTGAGATCTAGTCCAAAACCCTTGTTGTTTGTCGCATCAGGTTTTCTGTCCTACACAATGTGTCACCAATGTTAGGAATATCTATGCTATAGTGTGAACATATAATATTATGCGAGCGATTATACTATCTAGGATAATATAATATGTGTTGTAATAATTAATTACATTATTGTAACTGAAATTATGAGTGGGTGAGCAAATATTTTTATGATTTGTTAAGTAAACAACTCATTAACAATATTAGTTTTGTGAGAAAATAAAATCTCACATAAAATAACATGGAGCTGTTTTAGGAGTTGTGTTTGGAGATATTTACAGAGACTATCTCTCCTTAAATATAGAAACTACATCTCCTATATATGGGTGTAATACTTACTATGTTATAACAAGAATGCAGAGTAAGATTTCAAATTTACTTTATGAAATTATGATATTAATTTTTCATTTGGTACTAGAGTAGGTCTGATGCAGGAAATTTCAATGTTTTCTTGATCAAATCCATCTCAAATAATAGCTTCTATTTTTTTTTTGGATTTTGGTTTATCTATATTTTTTCATGCTGAACCATGTGTTGGTCAGAAAATGACAACAAAAATTTTAGCAGAACCTAGTTCATTTTTTCGAAGAAATATGGATTTCACTATGCATCTATCAATTCAACATATCAATTCTTCTACTGAAAGTTTTCTCCAATTTCCAATAATGTTGACTTGTTAATATAGAGTCTTGGCTTGGTTAGAGGTTCAAAGGTATTCTATATAATTTTTTAAAGCACTTGATTCAATTATGTATTTTTTAATCAGTATTGTACAAAATAATGGAGAAATTAAATATGATTGAAAAGTTTGAAGGACAAGATTTCCATACATGGAAACTAAATATGCAATTGCATTTAATAGAAAAAGACTTATGGGATGTATTTGAGGCTAATGAAATTCTACCAATGACTACAAATGATCTAGATAAATGGAATGCAAAAGATTAGAGAGTTTTGGGTACCATTGGTTTGGGCTTATCAAAAGCCTATCTGCATCATGTGGATTTTACAAAATCTGCAAAAGAAATTTGGGAGTCTCTTAACAATTTTTTTGGTTCTGAAGCTAAAACAACAAATAATAAACTGAAGTAATGCTTGTAAGAGTTGAAAATGGAAGAGAACTAAAAAATGGAGGATCATATAAGTAAGTTTCACTCTTTTCTAAATCAACTATCTGGAATTAAAGAGTCAATAAAAGATAATGATGCTAAAGCAATACTCCTAAATAGTATGCCTAAAAGCTATTCAAATATTGTGTTTACATTAAGAAAGGTAACAACTAGCTTAGAAGGAGTAATCTCCACATTACTTGATCAGAGTAATTATGAAGAATATGAAGAACTAATGTATGTACAAAATAAAACAAGTACTTCATCTAAGAAAGAAAATTTCAAACAAAAACCTTTCCCTTCTAAAGATAAAATGAAATGCTATTACTGTGATGAATCGGGACATGTAGCCTTGAACTATGAAAATAGGTCAAAAGATCTACTTGATGACATAATAGATCAAAAAGCTCTTTTGGTTGAAGAATAAACTGATTAGGATGAATACTCTAAAGATGAATAACTTTCTTGCCCTATTGATGAGGAATTCTTATGGTAAATAGTTCACTTTTTGGAGGATGGAGGAACAAGAGGAAGGAGGAATTTTAGGGCCTCTCATCAGTCACCAATGACGGGGTCACATATAGTACTGGTGACACATTCTAATAATATTTTCATTTGTTTTCTTTGAGTGATGTGTGCATAAATAAAACATGTTCCTTATCAAATATTGAAAAGACGAGGATGCACCTTTTGGATGCTAAGAACATTGGTTTATAGGAGGGAAGCTTCTACATACAATCCTCTAACTGTCATACAGTCCTCTGACTACCGTAATTCATTGGAAGATGATCAACTGGTGAATAGATTCACATGGAGAGGTGATCATGTGCAACAAGATCCAGACAACAAGATCTAGTAGCAACCGCGGAACTCTCTCATACTCATGTTTTCAGGTGCTCTTACCCCATGTTCACACTAAGGGGGGAAATGTTAGGAATATCTATGTTGTAGTGTGAACATAGAATATTATGTGAGTGATTATATTATATAGGATAATATAATATGTGTTGTAATAATTAATTACATTATTGTAAATGTAATTATGAGTGGGTGAGTAAATATTTTTATGAGTTATTAAGTAAACAAATCATTAAAAATATTAGTTTTGTGAGAAAACAAAATCTCACGTAAAATAACATGGAGTTGTGTGTGGAGATATTTATGGAGATCATCTCTCCTTAAATATAGGAACTACCTCTCCTATATATGGGTGTAATACTTACTATGTTATAGCAAGAATGAAGAGTAAGATTTTGAATTTACTTTATGTAATTATGATATTAAATTTTTAGCCAATAATCCAAGATGATGTGAAGACCTAAAAAATACCAAAAGAAGTATCAAAACCCTAAAAAAGAAAGATGCAAATGAATGGGTTGGATTGACCTCAACTATCATAATAGTGGGCTTACTAAGTAAGGGTTGTACTATATTTCAGACCCAAATGTAGTTATCGTGAGTGTGTACATAATGTGCCCTAGGTGCTCTTAAACCAGTCACACTTTTTGAAATAACGAGTAATATATAAATGTAGAAAATGTAATATAATGTGTGCATGGAATAGTATAAAATCCCTCCCCCTATGAAGTGTGTGATGCAGATGTCGTTGCCTTGTGCCTTGATGATGGAGCTATGTGGATGAAAGTGATCTCTAATGCAATAGATGGATGTAAATATAGATGGATGTAAATATAGATGGATGATAGTAGTGAATGATGCTAGGTCCCTCATTATGGTCTCATAACTTTATATTTATAGGGTTCTCTTGATCTAATTTCATAATCAACCCCAAAAAGGCCAACCAAAAGGAATATAAAGATCTCAAACAGTTAGAAAGAGCCCAAATAGTGGTAAGAAAGTGAAAAATAGATTGGGGTGCCCCTGGTGGGACTAGGGTGCTCATGGGCGCCCTAGTACTTATTTGGGTGCCCCATTCAAGGATAAAACACCGTGGGATAATAGAAGCTGACTGGGAATATGGGTTCAAGAGGTCAATAATGATGAAATTAATAAAACAATATGGCCAAAAGTTGGAGGTTAATTGTTGGGCCCCTGAAATATTGGGTAAGTGTAAAAAGGAGTGTAGGCGCACAATGCTTAGTTGAAGAAAGGCACACAAGGAGAAGGCACGTAGGGAAGGGTTTAAGGAAACCCATGGCATGTGCACAGACAAAGACAAGGTTCCAGGACTTAGCCATATTGGGAATTTTTGGTAGGATACGAGAAAAGCGTGACCCGACTGCACATGTAGAGTGGATAAGGTGCCAACCTGGTGACAGGTTGGCCTAGGAAGGAATATGCCCTACGCTAGAAGTTTCTAGAAGGAAATCATGGTACAGAGTGGTGAGATCAGGTCTAGAGGAGAATGGACTCATGGAGGACCACATTCAGAAACTTGGTGATAGATTTGAGGCCACAGAAGAATGAGTTAGCAGTTCAAAAAGGCTATATATACAAGTGCTTGCAGAAGTAACAGGGACACACAGAGAGAGATATAGAGATAGGGCGGAGCTCTGTAGAAATATACTACAAGGACTCTGTTCACTTGGGAAAATAAAGGTAGGAAAGGATGTATCAAGGGTTGGGAGTTATAAATTTTCTTTTGAGGGCCTAGTTAAATGATTCCATTTATAATGCATGACTATGATCTGTCTTTCTCTGACCCTTTGCAATGGGCCTAATGAATGTAATGAGGTTATGAATTGATATGAATATGAGCATTAATGGTTCTGATGCATACATCCTTCTTCATAGTTATTTTTCATTTATGTTTATGAACTAAGTATGAGTGCTTGTATGACATCCTTTCTGTTTTGGTGCAATTTCTATAATCTGTTAAGCATTTTATGTCTGGAATGAATGCAATGATCTAGAAGTCGTTCTGAGCTCTATGGTGTTGTATGTCTTATTTCCTTTCAAAAATCTTAAACTAAGATCATAGATGATGTTTCCCACTAAAATCACATAAAAAAGAGACTCGTCACCCGCGCATGCCTCAGGTGAACATCCAACACCTGCTGGGTGATAGGTCGGCCTGCATGGGATTTCTTTCCTTTGTGATGGGGGTAAATGACTACATCTTGGTTCCATTTCTGGGACATATTTTGAACTTGTAGTGTGAAATGGCATACATCATGATATGGGTAATGAGTAATGATAGAACATTTAACTTTGGAAAGCATTGAATCATGGTTCAAAACCATGGAGGATGAATTTTCTAAGAGATTCAGCACTGGACCTGAGTTTGATGCATGTAGGTGGGTAGAAGAGAACCTCTACCATGCTTTATATGAAACATTTTTCTATTACTTCCCAGTAGAACTGTATGAGTGGATCTCAACATATGCATCTAGATCAAGCTAGTATTATAGATCACGCACGTGGACCCAATAATAATAACAGAGGCTGTAGGATGCAGATATGATGTGGACTTATGTTGTGGATCATTGGTGGAAAGGTGTGTTGGCTAGCTACACTATGGAGTATGCTATTTCCACATATCCTTGTCTGGAAGTTGCTGAGTTTTAATTTATACAGGATCCTAGAGGATCATTTCTACGTGTTATCCCTCTAGAAATGAAGATCTTGGATGTTACTTTATGTTTAGAGGTAGTTCTAATGGCCGGCTAAACCATTCTGAGTGTTGGGTGAGGAAGCTAGGGTAGAGGAAGATAGAAGATAAAAGATATTACGATGGAGAATGAAAGGGAGGAGAGACAACTTAAGTACAGTGAAGCGTGTGAAAGGAATATTTCTAGACAACACGAGGTTACAAGTGTGATGGATCTATGGAGGCAGACATTGTGGGAAGGATTTGAGGTTCACGCGAAGGATGTGGAACATGAGAAGTATATGCTACCCTCTCTTGGCAAGCACATAAGAGAGAACCCTTTGGCTTCTGATGAGAGTTCGTTACATGGAGAGAGAAGAGTCATTGGCATGTATCTGAACCCACCGAGTGACCAAACTCTAGCGCTTGGTTTTCCAAATCAAGGAAGGAGTATCATTGACCCAATTGGCATTAGTGGAAGTTACAGATCTATGCCCAAGAGATATAATTTTTTAGTTCCCACTACTATGGCTATGCATATTCTAGTATCTAGAGGAGTTTTTGGACAAGTAGAAAATACATAAGCCTTCAGTCTCACATCTAGGAGTGTTGCGAGGTACAATAATGGTAGCGGGACATTATCACAGACCATTGGCATGCAGTTTAGTGGAACCTTAGGGACACTTGGCATGACCACTACAGGACATGGTGGTTTTGGTGGATCAGGAGGAACAGGACCTAGTGTACCTGGTGGATTTGGTGGCTTAGGAGGCACAGGACCTCATGGACATGGTGGAAACACCAGAGGGAACCAAGGCTCTAGCTTAGGGGGATAAGGGCCCCAACCACCCCCTCAAGTATTCTTTGAGATGTCTATACATTTTCTAAATTATAAAGGTATTGAAGATGTTGTATAACATTTTCACAAGTGTGAGCTGCTATGGTGTGCAAAGGGGATCACAACCTCGGAGTGGAAGGCTAGTTAGTTTACAACGACATTACAAGGGCACACGTATAGTTGGTATAGGAAATATGACCATCATCAAATGGTGGTGGATTATACTACTTTAAGAAATGCATTCTTGGTAGAATTCCACATCCCTAAGTTTGAAAAGAAGAGAATTAGCACCCTAAAGGAGATTCAATAGGGAATCATGGAGAGTGTGTGGGAGTATAATACACAATTTAAAAATCTCTTATCTAAGTTATCATATGATATTCACCCTTCACATCATGCTCAGTGTTTTGTTGGATGGTTGATCACACCTTTTAGAAGGGCCGTATCTCATAAAACTTTCATAGACCCACGTGAGGCGTTAGAAGCTGCCCTACGCACCGAGGCTATTGGAAGTGTTGATACTAGTATTAGCACATTTTTTGAGGCTCAGATTGCTGTTATGGCTAAGTAGCTAGAAAAATTATCTGTGAACTTATCCCATGAGACTCACAATGGTTTATGGTGTATAGATTGTGAAGTAGAGGGGCATATCAAGGATAGTTTCCCCCGGAGGATAGTACACACCATGTCAGTAGACTACGAGATTTGTCATAGGGACCATGATGCAAGTATATGTCCTCTTATTACATCACAGCAGTTCGAATGAATGTGTCTTGCTACTATAATATCTGCACCTCTACAACCCATGATACTAAGGATTGTAGGCTTATTGATCATATCCATGAGGCCATTGATCATGAGGTGCACCTGAACAACATTACCAATAGTTCTAAGGGTTATGATCACCATTATGAGGAGTGCACAGATGGAGGCACACGTGCAGAAGGATATTTCATGTAGATGATTCCATGGTTGTGGTAACTGTAGAGGAGGAAGAAGTGAGTTCCCACGTGGAACCTATTTTAATTATTGGTCTATAAAGCATTACAAACGAGAGTGCCCAGATCTATTGCATTGCTCATGGTGTAGGAACAAGCACACAGGTATGAGGAGTGCCCTGAGCTGTTCGATCACATGAAGCAGCAATACTGGAAATACAAGGGTGTTGCAATGGTAGGCATAAAAAAAATGGACACACAATGGATGCCACGGGTGACATGTGATGTGGGTTTGGAATCCTATTTATGGCAACAAAAAGAGCAGAGGCCACGCATGCGCAAAGGAAATACCAAGGTAGAAGGACTCTAGTTTCTAGGGAAGAAGTGGTACATGGGAATTACCCGGATCTTACTGCATCAAAAGGAGGTATATCAAGATACCATGGATGTCATTCAAAGTTTACAAGGAGAAATCTAGTGTCTAAAGGAGTAGTCCAAGAGGGAGGAGAAAATAAGGAAGGTCGAGGCACCAAAATTTGACCTGGATGAGGTCAGGGAAGTATGTAAAATTTTAAGGCAAGAGAATATTATTCCCTTGCTAGGAGCATTATTGAGAGAGAAGGTACCCGCGTGCCAGAGAAGAGTGTGAGGGGCATGTCCTGCATGCAAACATTCCCCCTCACAACCTTGACTATGATAGGGAGATCATGTTAAATGTCAGTCATGGATGGATGACTCCTGAGTAATATCCTAATTAACATAGGTGCGAAGGTTAATGTTATCATCATTGGAATGAATGACATCAGATGGGAAGGCCTACTTACATTACAGCCATCTTCGAATGTGTTTTATATGGAAAATAAAAATGAAGGCAATGTCCCATTGGTGTTCTTAAAGGATGCAATTATCACCATTCAGGGAGTTAAGTTTACTGGAGGACTTCAAAGTCTTGGTGCTCACTAAGGCAGACAATTTCCCAGCACTACTTAGGTGCCTATGGTGTTATAAGAAGAATGCAGATCTTTGGTTCAAAAAGGGATACATAAGCTTTGAAAATGAGGAGGAATGGGTCATCATACCCTTGGCTGATGGGTAGTTAACACCCTATACTAAACCTTTGGGAGAAAAGGTCTTGGATAGAATTTATGTGTGCTCAATCAGGGATCTAGAGATAATTCATCCCACAGATGGAGTTATCCAGTTTGAGGATGCTTAGTCGGTAAGTAACACCACTAGTATATCATGCAATAATTAGGTGCATGGAACCTATGAGTTAATTGGATGACATTTCAGGGGATTGGTGACAAAGGTGAAAAAGGTGCGTATAGATTAGGCACCTAGGAGGAAAGGAGATACCTAACTACTCAAGAGGATCCTCCCCTGAGGTATTTTTGCAGAAGAATGAAAGATCAGTGGAATGATAAAAATTAAAGAAGGGGGATGTTAAGTCTACATCCTACTCAGGAACTACTGCATGCTAGTGGGAAACACATGAGAGACAATCTCTTAGAACGACGCAAAGTGAGAATTTCCTTCTCTATTCATTTCTCTAGAAGCAACACGCATCCACCCCCATTGAATACTACCCTGGTAAGGAGCCCACCTATTTCTATGTCCAAGTTTATGAGGGAGCCTAGAGGGATGGTACGGAAGCTTTTCCACCGTCCCTCTGGGTACTCAAACTATATTCTACACTGTAGGGTTGCGCACATGCACATGGTACATCCATTTTGAGACATGCCACCAAACATGGAATTGGCAAGAACTGGAGGCTAATCTATTCCAAGCATTTGAGTATCAAAGCACCAAACCATCAATGGATAAGGCATTGTAGGAGGTCAAGTGCCTTACGATGGGGGATAATGCAAAGTTAAAGGATAGGCTTGCTAGACTTGCTAGGTGAGCCATGCTTGGAGGGAGCAAATTGGTGAAGACGAGGAAATAGAGGAGGGTTGCAGTTTGAGCATGCATTTGTGAAAAGAAAGAAAAAAGGCAAGATGGTCTATGTCATAGACAGTGAACAGATGGAAATTTTGGAGGTTAACCATTCTCTAGGCTTGTGTGAAGTGATGGATAGTGCTGATGCTTGAATGCGCGTGCCTATCATGAACCTTTAAAGACAAAGAATGGTTAATATTGGGTTAGGAGGCGGAACCCAAGGAAGCTATCATTGGAGATTATTGGTCGGAGAGGGAAGTCTCTAAGATCATTAATCTTTTGACGTGAGTTTGAGGATTTATTCCCGATGCGGGGTATCATGAAATCAAAGGCATGTCCACCATTCCTTGGGGAAAATGAGAATTAAGTTGAAGGATAGGTGTGCGCCCAATTAGGAAGAGACCATACCAGATGAATACCTAATCTTCATGTGAATGTCAAGGAGGAGATATACAAGAGGATAGCGTCTGGAATCATAGAGGCTATGTGGAGGAGATCAAAATGGATAAGTCCAATGGTAATTATCATCAAGAAGGATGGGAAAATTAGGATCTGCGTAGATTATAGGGAGCTGAACATAGTTTTTGTCATCGATACTTTTCTAACCCCCTTCATTGAATAAATTTTGGAGGGAATTACTGGGTGCAAAATCTATTCCTTTACAGATGGATTTTTGGGGTACCACTAAGTCTAGATTGCAAAGGAAGACTAGGAGAAGAAAAATTTCACCACTTAATGGGAAAGTTTTACATACAAAGTCATGCCCTTTGGGTTGAAGAATTTTCCTACTATTTTCTAACACATAGTGGTAGAAGTGTTCCAGGACTTCATCCACAAATTTCTTCAGGTCTATCTGGATGATTGGATGGTGTATGGGTTAGTAAAAGACCATTACAATAATTTGAGGCTGATGTTTGAGAGGTGTTGGTAGTTGAGGATATCCCTCAACATTAAGAAGTGTGTCTTTGCTACCCCCTTGGGAACGTTATTGGGGCATATAATATGTAAGGAGGGCTTGCTATTAGATCTTGCTAAGGTTGCAGTGATTGTGGGATTGGGGGAGCCTACTAGCCAAAGCACAGTGCATGGGTTTCTTGGACATGCGGGCTACAATAGAAAGGTTTTTATGGGAAAACATTATCGCAAGGTATGGATTCCCTTTACAGTTTAACGAGTGATAGGGGTACACATTTCTTAAATGAGATCGTGAGGATATTGTTAGCAAAATTCATTGTAGCTCATCACAAGACTACACCTTTATCACTCACAATAAAATGGGGACCGCAGAAGAATTTAATAAAATACAGAGTCATTACCTTGAAAAAAAAATTGTGATGTCAGAAGACAAGATTGGGATGACAAGGTATTAGCTGTATTATGGGCTTATAGGACAACTTATAAAAGGTTGAACAAAGCCACATTATTTCAATTGGTGTTTGACACGGAAGTCATTCTACCAGTTGAATTCATGTTACCTTCTCTGCGAATAGCACACATAAGAGCGTTGGCTTGATGAGAAAGTGCTTGGAAGAGAGAATTGATGAGTTAATCAAGTTAGATGAGAGATGATCACTTGCTAAGTGGATCCAGAAAATAGAGAAAGAAAATTAAAAAATCATGGCACGATTGCCACATCAGAAACAAGAAATTTGAGGTTGGGCAGATGGTCTTACTATATGATTCTAAGTTTTTTGCACCATCTTGTGAAGTTGAAAGTTCCATTGGTTAGGTACCTACACAATCTCATACATCCTTGATTCAGGCGCGTGCCAGTTATACGTGCTGGATGGAATAAAATTTCTCTAGACACTTCAGTGGGAGTAGGCTAAAGCCCTGCTATAAATAAGACTTCTTGGTGTTTGTAAATAAGGCAATTTTTTTTAGTTAGTTTAGAATTTTCCTTTATACATTTCATTTTCTTATGTTTCCCTTTTGCACGTTGTTGCTTTGTTTTACACCTTTGGCGCTAGTAACCTTATTTCTACTTTTGAGAATTTTTGAGTGTGCAGAGGACCACGCATCGTTTTATTATGTGGTTGGAGTAATGTGAAGGAGAAGCGTGTGTTAAAAGTTCCAAGGAAGTTTGTGTTAGAAAAACCCAGTTGAATGGCCCTGTTGAAAGAGTTGCATTGAAAAGAAAAGGTGGAAAAAGTATGGTTGGTGCCAAGATAAAAGCTACTTTCAAATCCCACATACATAGAGAGGGAAGAAGTGCATAAGCAACATGAGGTAGGCGAGAAAAAAGAGCAAAAATCAGGATAAAATAATTTCATTCGGCGCTGGTTATGCGTGCATGTAAGAGTCTCCTGTCATGTATGGATTGGTTGCACTCACCAGAAGGCTGGGAGGATTGTCCGCGCAGGTTTGGGCGCATGAGGGAAAGTGCTGAAAATTCAAGATTTGTTTGAAAAAGCCACTATTAAATGTTAAAATTACAGTGGTAGGTGAAGGATCACTTAATGCTTAAAAACTGGGAAAAAACTATAAATAAAGGGGTTGAGGCACTTCATTATTCACTTTTTGTATAAACAGAAAGAAGTGCTTTTTGTACCTTTACAAACTAGGCCTTTCAAAAAACTAATCTATGTGAAGAAAAATTTGGAAGAAATTGAAGTGTGAGTAACTAGTTCGCATTTGTGAACTAGAGAGGAAAGGATTTCACGAGCATAGGAGAAAGTGGGAGAAGGAACGTTGTCTTATGAAAGGAACTATCCCAGTTAGGGTTTAAAGAACTAGGGCACGTGTCTAAGGAACTTTATTCACAAGTTTGAGATAGCTGAGGTTGGAGAGAGCGGAAGAATAGAGTAACATAGAAGTTATTGAAGTGATAAGAGAACCTAGAGAATGGCACCCAAGAACCTAGTTTGCACACATAAAAAGGGCAAGGGAAAGGGCAAGGGTAAGAAACAAGAAACTATTGTGCATGCACAAATGAGGAGTGGTATACAGAAATGCAGGACCCAGATGGAGTGTTGTTTGGGGATGAAGTGGGAGTCCCATCTGAGGAACATGTCTGTGAATTACTACAATCATTGCTCAAGCACAATTGAGAAGGATATGTTGCTGGAGTCAGTGTGCCTAATAAATAAAAGGACACCAGAGGGTTTTCCCATTTATAAATGATGATGTGAAGGTTCAATTTGGAGAAGGTCAAGGTTATTACAACTCTTTGAGTTACCCTACTTTGGGAATCCTGAGCACTTATATCAATGGCTGATGTTGTGCATGCATGAGGACTAATTATACTTCACAAGGTGTAAGATGTGCATAACCCCTAAGCTCATTTCACATTTCACAGGCCTCAAATCTGTGAAGGAGACAGTTTATAGGATGAACTTAACCAACAAAGAAGCGCAATTAAGGTGACTATTCATTGCTTATGCATACAAGAAAGGGGTCAAAGTACTTATGATGTTCACAAACATTAAGGATCTAGTAATGAAGATGGCCGTGCACCTGGTGTCAAAGTTAAATGGCTAAGAGAGTTGGACCCAAGTTAATAAGGCCATGGTTGAATGTTTGCAGGAAAATTTCACAGGGCACCATCTATAACTTGTCTGCATTCATCGCGGATGATATTTTCAGCTAGCACGAAGGAAGGCGATAGGATAATTTTTGGAAATGTCCTATTAACCATCATGTGTTTTTAGAGATTGGGGGGTACCGAATGCATCAGAACAAGTTCGTATGGGAGTAACCTATTGAAGATCCCTCGTATGTAAAGAGGTTTTAGAAATATGTTTGTAACACCTATGACAATATGAAGGCTTTGCACAAGGTGCGCTTAGAAAAATGGTATACACACCTAAGGAATGCGTTCAGAGACAGAATGGAGAATTCCTAAACAACTACTAGTAGCCACTAGGGGAGAAGTTGAAATTTTCTATGTACTAGCATTTCTACCTTGGTAAAATTCAAATTTTCTAAATGAGACATGGATCCCATGGTGTAAGCTCCCCTTTTCCTTCACAGCCCAATACTTCCAAGCGGAAGTAAACAGGTTCAGGGAGTCCAAGAATTTTAAGCTAGACCTTGGTAATCTGGACTGGGACCACAGGAAAATGCATAAAGGTTTGGTCTACCCTAGCAAGCACATGTACGTAGAGCGGTATGTGTCACATGAAGTCTCAAATTATAATGCCCATGACTCTGCCCATTTCAGGATGGATCCACGGCACGCGTGTACATCCACATAAGACCCAAGTCTAAGAAGGGAACATATCTGGAGAATGAGGTATCTCCATACCTCAGGATCCAACTAGTAGGAAGAGATCTCACGCCCAAATAGGAAGAAAAATAACTGGAAAATAAAATACAAAGTGTGGTGGGGACACAAGGCAATAGGTTCACCTTGGGACAAATCGCCAGAGCCAGTATGTATGGGCACGTAAGAAGAAGTCCCATAGTCACAAGAGAAAAATCTCAGAGCCAGAAAATCCATCAAAGAAGGAGTCATCAGGAGAGGAAGCAGAGAAATAATTCACCTACACTGGAATTCTCCTAGTTAGGAGGAAGTAGAGGGTAGAAGAAGGAGACAACCGTCTTAGAAGAGATTGAGAGTTTGGACAAGTATATAAGAGTGAAAAGGATGATGAGCAAAGAGGAGGAGAGATGACAACAAAGAAGAGGACCCTAGGAAAGATTGAGAGACCACGTGTCTTCAATGTACATGAGTCGGAAGAGGAAGGTGAAGAAAAAGAATAAGGGATTCCTTTTCATGCACACGTATGAGGCAATAACCATGTAGGAGGAAGGCACCCAAGACATGGGAAGAAGGTGAGGAAGTCTAGCATGCAGAAGCAGAGAGTCTTCAAGCTTTGCGTAATAACAAACAACCAAGCTAGTAGAAGGAGAAGCATACGAATGATCATTGAGACCATGGTGGAGGACAAATTGGAACACAACACTGAGCCAATATTGAACAAGGAGAAGGAAGAGAGAATGCGCAGAAGAGGAACATGGCAGCAATAGAGGCCCCATTTTGACTGTAAGTTATACCAAAGGGTACATGTGCATAAGAGGAAGGCATGTAGGGGAGGGAGAGGCTAGGAGAGGGGTTATATTTATAACCCTAACAAAGTGTTCTGCGAGCATGGTTCCAAAGTACACAATTCCAGTGGCAGGAGGATCTTGGTAGAAATTTCATCTTTTGACAAGGAGGCTGCATATCCATAGACAAGGAAGATTATCTCATGGGAATATAGAGTCCCACCTTGAGGAGCCATAGTTCAGAGGTAAGCCATGGGGAAATAATAACATTTCCAAGACCAAGAGAAGACAACCCAATGGTGGATACCCAGCATAGTTCTCGGATGAAAAACTATGCAACGTGCTTAACAAAGTCTCTGTTGAGATTGAAGGCTAGACTCTTTTAGTGTAGAATGATAGGGTCAGAGATATAGAAAGGATGAACTAAAGAAAAAAGAGGAAGAGCTAGCTTGCAAGGACAAATGAGATAAGATAGGAGAAGCTGATCAGCACCTAATGGTAATGTGAATTGAAGGAACGAGAAGGATAGAGGTATGCATGATTGTGTACAACAAGGTGGAATTCCATTACAATGAGGCTATAGTATTGAAGCATCTGGATGTAACATCTACCATGCATAGAATTATGGATCTTCCTTGCGAATACCTGGAAGATTTAACAAGAATTCTCACCATGGAAAGGACAACTGCTAGGCTTTGGAGTCTATAGAAGAATATGACCACATGCCTAGAGAAAGAGGATAAGTTTAAAGTCATTGTAGAACTCATAGTCACAGAATACAACAAGATTCTTGCTGATGTAAGAGCTACTTGTCTCCTGAAATGCTGAGGTCGTGTATGACAATTACGTTGATAGAGAAAAAGTGGAAGGTATGCTTAGTCACCACTCATGATGTAGAACTCAAGGAGTTCCAGGAGAAGAACAAGGGAAATAGGGTGGAAAGGGATAAAATCCTTGCCGCGGTCAAGAGGAAATCTGAAGCCATTGAAACCTTAAGGGGTTCAATCAAAAACTGGTTGAAGGAACTATATTCACATATTACATGAAGGATGGATGCATTAGAGGATATAGGAAAGGAGTTGGAGAAAATCACCAATACCATGAGTGCACAAGGAGATGGACTAAATTTTGGGGTGGTGAACACCCTGGTCAGTGACCTCTATTAGAGAGCACAGGAAGAAGTCGATGCTTGGAACAAGTTGGAGGCCGACTTACAAAAATATTTTCCTATCTTATTGTAGTGATGCCATCACTGTCCCATTCTTTGTTCTTTCCCAAATTCTTCATCCCCTTATTCTTTTTATAAGGCTTAAGCATACTATGATTCCTTATCCATTTAAGAATTATTCCCACAGACGGATAACAAGCGTAGTGTGGGGTGATGTTGGGCCCCTCAAATATTGGCTAAGTGCAAAAAGGTGCGTAGGCGCGCAAGGCATAGTTGAAGAAAGGAGAGAAAGGATAAGGTGCATAGGGAAGGGTTTAAGGAAACCCATGGCACATGCACGCAAAAATCCAAGGTTCCAAGACTTATCCATATTGGGAATTTTCGGCAGGATACGAGAAAAGCGTGACCTAACTGTGCATGCGGAGTGGATAAGGTGCCAGCCTGATGACTGGTTGTCCCAGGAAGGAATATGCCCTATGCTAGAAGCTTATAGAAGGACATCATGGCTTGGAGTGGTGAGCTTAGGCTTTGAGGATCATACACTCATGGAGGACCACATTCAGACACTTGGCGACAGATCTGAGGCCACAAAAGAATGAGTTGGCAGTTCGAAAAGGCTATATATACAAGTGTCTGCAGAAGTAAAAGGGACACAAAAAGAAAGAGAGATATAGAGAGAGGGTAGAGATCTGTAAAAATATACTGAAAGGACTCTATTATCTTGGGAAAATAAGGGTAGGAAAGGATGTATCAAGGGTTAGGAGTTATACATTTTCTTTTGAGGGCCTAGTTATATGAGTCCAGTTATAATGCATGACTACGGTCTACCTTTCTGTGACCCTCTATAATGGGCCTAATGAATGTAATGAGGTTACTAGTTGATATGAATATAAGCATTAATGGTTCTGATGTATACATCCTTCTTCATAGTTATTTTTCATTTATGTTTATGAACTAAGTATGAGTGCTTGTTTGACTTCCTTTTTGTTTTGGTGTAAGTTCTATAATCTGTTAAGCACTTTATGTCTGGAATGACTGTAAGGATCTAGAAGCCATTCTGAGCTCTATGGTGCTTGTACATCTTGTTTCCTTTCAAAAATATTAAACTCCGATCATAGATGATGTTTCCCAGTAAACTCACATAAAAGAGAGACTCAGTGCCTGCGCGTGCCTCGGGTGAGCGTCTAGGGCCTGCTGGGTGATAGGCCGGCGCGCATGGGATTTATTTACTTTATGATGGGGGTAAAAATGACTACATTAATTATTAATTTATTCACTCAAGAACCTTCCAAATATTATTATGAGAACGGGACTAAATAATGTCTATAGTGCATAATTTTGTGTCTACAAGATGAAAGTTTCTTGGTTTTTAGGACATGAATGCTCAAACTAAAATAATGAGTTAGTTGAAGCATGAGATGATTGAGTTGATCCTTGATATCACTTGGAGAGTTAAGAGGGGTGAAATTTGTTCCTGGTGAAGGTATTTTTAGGTCTTAGAAGTGGTAATAAGGTTTCAATCTAGTTGTGTTTGCAAACAATTTTTGGGGTAGCATGATTTGGAGAAGAGGAAAGTAGTTGTGGTTTGAACCCATGGATTTTTCATGATGTCCAACTTACATAGATGTTAATTAAAGGCCCTAAATATTCTAGAGAGTGGTCACATTCTATGGTTTATTCAATATTTGGTGGTCTAGAGGCCCAATGGCGAAGGCATGGTGCTGAAGACAACTGTTTTGTGAAGGAAATGAGCATTTTGGCCCATGTCATGAAATATTTTATTGGTTAAAGTAAAAGTGTGACCATGGATGATGTTTAAATGTCATATTACACATGTGTGGTGATTTTTAGATCTTTAATAATAATGGTTTTGGTGTTTATGGATTTTTCTCATCCTAGTGATAGGGTTTTGAGTCTTTTTGGGCATGGTCGACCTATATGGGTCATATGTGACCATTTTAGTAAATTTATTGGGATTTCATTATTATGAATTTTTATAACTAAAGGTGTATGGCCTACCTCCTTAATTTTTTTGAATTGAAATGCATATAAAAGTGAGTGTAGATTTCAAATTTGAACCAGTATTATGAGAGGGAAAAGTATGACCTACCTAAGGATGTGACAGTGATTAAATTGCATGATTTTAGAACTGACAGTGTGTGTGATAGGTAGAATATTCATTGAGGGAAATATTTAGAGCAACGACAAGGTGTGAAACAAGTATACAGAGTGAGTTGAAGGAATGAGGGTTTGATTGTGATTGTGTGAGCTGAATTAGAGATACCCATCATTTTTGGCTGTGAAAAAATTATAGATCAACATCGTTAGGAAGTTGAGTTATTGCTTAGTCATCTTGGCGTGTTGTATCCTCCTTGTGGAGTGGATGTTGCACTAAATTAGGGGTTTGTGCTCTAGTAAACTAGGGGTTGGTGCTCCTTGTGAAGTTGGTGCTTAACTAAATTTATTTTCTTTGTGTACTATAAGAAAATTTGAAGTGAGATTTCTTCTCCATGAGGGTTTCCCACTTACATATGGTGTTTATGTGGTGTGAATATTGCTTTATGTTGTTTTGATTGAATGCTGAATTTAATAAGCACACATAGTTATGAATGATGTATGGACAAGTAAATTGATGAATATATGGTTTGGTAAATGAAGTAAAAAATCATTGTAGGACTGATTCATCCCCCTCTCATTCCATTTTGCTTCTAAAATGTTATCCTAGGGTGTAGTATTAGTGTGTTGTGTTAGGGTATCACATTAGGGTGTCACATTATGGTGTCATGTTTGGGTATCACATTAGGGTTTCTTAATAGGGTGTCATGTTAGGTGTCTCATTTTAGGGTGTCATATTGGGGTGTTGTGCTAGGGTGTCACATTATGGTGTTGTATTTTGGTGTCACATAATCAGGGTGTCATAATAGGGTGTTGTATTCTGGTTTCATATTAGGGTGTTGTGTTTGGGTGTCACATTACAATGTCATATCAAGGTGTTGTATTAGGGTGTCATGCTAGGGTATTGTATTAGGTTGTTATGACAAGATGTTTTTATTGGGGTGTCACATGATTAAGGTCTCTTATCGTTTTATGCTAAGATGTCACATCATTAGGGTGTTGTAATAGGGTGAAATGCTAAGGTGTCATATTAAGGGAAGATATATCAATTTAGGGGAAATTATATCAATTTGATATTAATTATATCAAATTAGGTCAAAAGGGGGGGATGAGGAAAAGTTATGGGAAATAGGTCAAATTACGTAAATTTTATGAAAATTATATCATATTGTGTCAAATAAGGGGAAATTGGGTTAAATTAGGGTAAAATTGGTCAAATTAGGGTAAATGAGGGGGAATTAAGAAAATTTAGGTCAAATTATGGGAAATTATGTCAAATTAGGTTAAATGGGGGGAAATTAGTGAAATTAGGTCATTTTAGGGAAAAAATTAAAATTTAGGATAAATTCATAGAAATTATGTCAAATTAGGGGAAACTATGTCAATTATGTTAAATTAGGGGAAATTATGTCAAATTAAGGGATATTTCAAATTAAGGGAAATTAGGTCAAATAACTCAAATTATAGGAAATTAGGTCAATTTCGGTGAAATTTATAAAATTAGGGAAAATTAGGTTAAATTATATCAAATTATGTCAAATTAGAGGAAATTAGGTTATATTAAGTCAAATTAGGTCCATATGTTGGTGTCAAGGGGCTTAATATGTCTTATTTTACTTATGTAATTAATCAATCGATAATGAAATTAAGTCCCATAATGATATGAAATAAGACATATCAAGCCTTAAGATAATATTAGGGTGTCGTGCTAGTGTTCAGGGGGCTCAATATGTCCTATTTGATTATATCTTGTAACCAATAACTTGATTGGTAGTACACTGAGCACCCAAATAGACATATCAAGCCCTATTTAACATTAAAGTGTCTTGTTGGTGTTTAGTTGGTTCAATTGGTTGCATGAGGCAATTGAATGTGAAATATTAATACATCTAATGACATTAGGGCTCCACATTAGTTTTTATGAGACTTTATATATCCTACTTTAATGCCTTGTGGAGCCAAATAAATGATTGGTTATGTGGTGCACTCTAATAACATTAGGGTGTCACCCTAGCATTAATGGGATTTGATATGTCCTATATGAGTGCCTTGTGTAACCATTCACTTGTTAGGTTATCATAATAATTAGTTTTTCATATTAGTCTAATTGTGAAAACCTAATTTGGTTTGGGACTCAATATGTTCTGATTAGGTTGTCACATTACAATATCACATTAGAATGTCCCATTTATAAGGTTTCACATTAGGGTATTGCATTAGGGAGTCACATTAGGGTTTTGTCACATGGTGTCAAATTAGGGTTATGTGTTAGGGTGTCACATTACAATGTCGTGCTAGGGCCTAACATAATTAGGTTGTCACATGGTTGTGTATGGCATGTCATTTATTTTTTAGGTTTTCACATTTGAGTTTAGGGTGTCATATTTTCCTTAAGGTGCCGCACTGGTGTTTAAAGTGTCAAATCAATGTTTAGAGTGTCACATTTTTTGTTTAGGGTTTATTTGTGTTTATGGTGTTGAATTTATATTTATCTTATCACATCTATTGTTTGGTGTTTTGTACTTATGTTAATTAGGGCGTCTCATTAGTGTTTAGGGTGGTGCATTCAGGTTTCACATTAGAGTGTCTCATCAAGGTGTTGTATTAGGGTGTCACATTAGGATGTGACATCAGGGTTTCATGTTAGGGTGTTGCATTAGAGTGTCAAATTTATGGTTTTTTGCTAGGTTTTGACATAATTAGGGTATCCTAATAGGGTTTAATATTAGGGTGCCATGCTAGGGTGTCATATTAGGGTATAATATTAGTGTGTTGTGCTAATATGTTACATTAGGGTGCTATAATAGGATTTTGTATTAGTAAGTTGTGATAGGATGTCACATTAGGGTGTAATGTTAAGGTGTCATATTAGGGTGTAATGTTAGGGTGTCATATTAGGGTGTCATAGTAGGGTGTTATATTAGGTTTTTTGTTAGGGTATCATACTAAGGTATCATAGTACAATGTCATATTAGGGTGTCACATACTTACATCTAAATACATAATTCTATAATTTTTAATTTTATTTTTGACTTAAAGTTTGACTTATTTAAATATTCTGTTAAGTCACAAAATATGACATGCCAAAGTTGGAGGAAAAAATGTACTTAAAGACACCACAATCTCACACCTTTAAAACATGTATAAAATTTGAGAAATAAGTCACATTTAACATTATGGTATCATACTAGTATTTACAAGGTTCAGTATGTCCTATTTGAGTGCCCCACATAGGCATTCAATTTTTAGGTTTTTTATTAGGATAATTACAACAACTTAATTTGGTTTGGGACTAAATATGTCCTGATTAGGGTGTCACCTTATAGTGTCGCATTAGGGTGTCCCATTACTGGGCATGGTATTAGGGTGTTTCTTTATGATGTGACATTAGAGTGTTACATGTGGGTGTCACATTAGGGTGTCATGCTAAGGTTTTAGATTTAGGTGTCATGTTAGGGTATCACATTACAATGTCATGATAAGGTGTCACATAATTAAGGCATTATAATGGTGTATAATTTGTTGTTTAGGTTGTTGCATTGTTGTTTAGGGTGTCTTTTTTTGTTTAGGGTATGACAATAATGTTTAAGGCATTTCATTAGTGTTCATGGTGTCAAATGTTTTTAGGGTGTTTTATTCATGATTATGTTACTGCATTGGTGTTTAGGTTGTAAATTTTTTGTTTGGGATGTTGTACTTATGTTAATTAGGGTGTCTCATTAGTGTTAAATAATCACATTAGGGTGTCACATCTGGTTGTTACATTAGGGTGTTGTGATAGGTGTAAACACTCAACTTTGGAAATTTATATTTTTGACATTCCTAATTATTCCTTTGTTTCTTATCTAAGACAAACACATGTCCTATCCCCACTCAGTACATCTTTCCATATCTCTCATAACGTGTTTATTCCTATAAATTAATGTGTCATCACATTATGAGTATACATGAAAAAAATTAGTTCTTAACCTCTCCCCATCATGATGAAAATTTCAGATTTCATCCACCCTCTCCTTGTCTAAAACTGTACAATATGATCATGATGTGATTTCTTGTCCTAGATGACCTATATGGTCTTAGACAGAAAAATCATTTTATTTTGATTTCAACTACACTAATTTTTTTGGGTCTTTTTATCTTCTTGATTCAACCTTTACTTGAAAAATTATCTTTGAATCCCTATACAAGAAATTTAATGTCACCTTATTTACTCACCTAGCAAGAATATAGCAAATCACTTGCCACACTCATTAAAAATACATAAAAAGGCATTGAAGTCTCCCTAAAACTTCCCAAATTTTATGCATATCCACTACGGAAACCACTACTATAGTTCTGAATAACTCAACTAGGTCAAGGAGTTCAACTTGCCTCATTTTCAAGCACTCAAAAATCCCTACTCTATGTTTTAATAAGAGCACAACCATCTCAATCATGTTCAAAGTGATTCAATTTTTCAACGAGCTACGTTAATCTAGATATCACATGATAGGTAGATAAAAACATGTGGTTTGTGTCCTCTTTAGATTGGTACCAAAGTAGGTGGTGCATGGATTGCAATTCAACCCTAACATTAACCTTCTTGTAGGGTATTCTATCCGTAGTTAGGGTTTGAATTCCATTCAAATGATTTCAAATGGTTTTGTGATTGTATGACACTTAATGTTTGAAAAAAAGACATTTCTAAACCACCAAAGGGCACAAAAAAGCACAAAATATCAATCCAAGAAGCTCCAGGAACATACAATCCATCCTAATAGAAGTGTATGATTCTGTATAAGTGTAATTTCAAGTCATAATTTCCAAAATGAAGCATCTACATGTTCCTCATTCCTAGTTTCTATGGTCTGTGAATGTATATCTCTCCAACATCACTCTATATAGCTCAATACATATCTCCTCTTGGGTATTTGATTTTGTAGCATATTGTAAAAACTAGCTATAACTACCAATACATTATTATGATATTGTATAATTAATGTTAAAATTCAATTAATTATACTAGCCACTAGTAACAAATCTTACATTATTTATAGTTGTGCATTCCATAACAATATATTAATCTTAAAACAGGTGTTAAAAATTGGTGAACTTGACTCATGTATTGAAAATTATGGATAAAACCATAGTTCCCCTAGGGTTTTATTGTACCTCCATGTGTTTAATTATTTTTATAATTTTTCTAGGTCATGTTCTTCTAAATTTTAGTACCTTCATGAATTCTTCTAGTAGATCCACCATATCCTGTCTTGAGTTCATTCAACTCAATCCTACATGTAAGGATATCATCTATGAGGTATTTTAAAATTCTTAGATTTATCCTCACAAGTCATATGGCTTTGTTAAAAATGTCATTAAAACAAATTTATCTTTTGATAAAGATGGTGGTTCTACTATAATTCCTTTCCCCAAGATTATCGATGAAAAACATCCACTACTTATTCAAGTTTGTGTGCATAATGCATTAGTGAAGCATGTTCTTATTGATCATAGATCAAGCCTTAATATTTACAACATTTATTTTCTTCACTATTTAGGTATATCTACTAAAGATATACCCCCTTCGACTTAGTGTATATGTGATTTTCCCAATGCACCTCGTCAAGTACTCAATAACATTACCTTACCCATTACTATCAATCCTAAGACCCTTAACACTTTATGTCATGCTATCCAAGATAATCCAAAACACAATATTATCCTAAGGAAACCCTCGTTATATGCTATGAGTATTACCCTTGTGTTTTCTGATTTAAAATTTTCTCATTACATTTCTACTTATGTTTATCCACTAGATGCCACCCCTTGTCATATTTGTGTTCCATATACATGATGATAATTCAAACATATACATTTCCCTCCATAAATTATGTTCAAATAATTACTTGAGTGTAGTCTTCTGTCTCTCCCTCCATTATTTAAGGTTGATGGGAGCAAGCCTCATGGTAAGAAATTCAATGCTAATGTTTATTATAACTACCATAGATGAATTGTTCACCTCACTAATCCATGTATTAAGATTTGAATTTTTTTATAAGATATTATTGATATAAATGGAATTGAAATGGATGATCCTAATGAATCCTCCAATCCTACTCATGATAATACAAAGATCATAATTTTCAAAAATTCACTTCCTAATCATAACACTGGAAAATCCACTCTGGCATTGCATCCTGATAATCATACAATACCACCACCATCTCACTATAATCACTCATCCCATGTTATCCCTCATGTTTCTTCCCAGAATTTTCCTCCCATTGCCACTTCTACTATACATATGACACAGGGGGAATCACATACTCATCTTCAAAATGTTAAGATGCGTATGGATTTAAAATACGTTACTTGGAATCAATATTAATATTCCTCTAATGATATTACAATTATCGATTCAGATGATGGTAATGTTACTCCACTTAATGACAATACCCCTCCTTGATTTCGATAATAATCTCCAATAATTCACACTAATTTCTCTTCATGTACTTTAACATTAAGATCTTGTTTTTATTTGAATGCACATACTATAGCTTCAATTACTATATCATCCTATTCTTCCCCTACTACTAATAATGTAAAAATAACAATATTTAATGACTCACTTCCTAATCATGACACTAAAAACTCTCCCTTATAATTGCATATTGATAATTATGTGGCACCACCCCCACTTTCTTATGATCACCCATAAAATGTATTGATTTACTACACAAGTCCCATTTTTAGTAGCCTCTACTCTTCGCTTGGGTGACATAAGTCTCCCTTGGTCACATATTCTTAGGGATATTCTCTATATTTTATACTAATGTGTCAATTTTATTCAGGGTATTTATAAATCTCCATATAGGTATTCAATTGAACAAGTTATCTCTAATGGTTCTTTCCCTTCTAATCCTCTAGATAAGCCTTCTAGTGTACACATTATCTCTAATGGATCTTACCCTTATAGTACTCCTCATCAATTAAAAGAAACCACATTGTCTCTCATGGATCTTACTTTACTAATTCTCTTCATAGGTTCACCCCATCACACATTGCTTCTCACAAATATATTCCACGTGGTTCTCTTCTAAAGAATTCTATGACACATATGGGTAAATGCACCAAGTTGGGGGTCCAAAAGGGGGTCTTAAGAGGACACTCTTGTCTAAAAAATAAAAATCTTCAACTTATATGAGTTATTTGAAATATCTACACTCAAAATTAGAAGATGTTATAAGAACACGAATCGTAGCATTTTGATTCTAGTTTATAAGTAACTATTTTTTTGAAAATGGTTAAGTTTAAGTGGGTTAAATAATGAAACTACTAACTAGTGATCCTGTATTTGTTAAAAAAACATAGTAGATAGTCAATTGTGCCCCCACCATTTTTTGAAAACTATTTCATATTTTTGAAAACCCTTTGGCAGAAAGATAGATATGAGAATCTAGTTTGCGACATATATTTTTAGTGAGTATTTTTTTAATTATTTTTCAAGTATTTTTTTTTTAATTTTGAAAAATAACGGAGCTCCAACCGTGCCTCCCCCTAACTACCTCAAAAAATATCGAAAATTAGAATTTATTTTAATATGTATAGAATTAGTCCTAGTTGGGCCTGTAAATTTTTTATTCAATTTGGAAAAGTGCAAAAAAATATACATAAAAAAAGATAAGCATTTAAATCCACTAAAAATAGAGGTATAAAATAAATAATTTGAAATAAATATAAATGGAAACCTTAGAATGGTTAGAAAAAAATAAAAAAGACATATTTATAAAGAGGATAGTTTTATTGACGTTGTAGGAAATTTTTTAAGAAAGATAGAAAACATTTTTGTAGGATTTAACCTGATGGAAGATGATATTTTTCATATTTTTAAAAAAATACACATGTTCCTATGTTGTTGTAGGTCCAAGACACAAGTTTAGAAAATAAATGAAATTCCAAGCCTGTAAAGTCTTGGTTTGGGTTCATATTAGATGGAACTCGTATGTGCTATAATGCGTACGTGTTCTACAGAGTATAAAAATTATATGTACTTGTGGCATGCTTCTATTTACAAAGATAAATGTTTAAGTATTATTATTATACTTTAAATTTATTTTATTAAATCTAAGAAATTAGGTTCACTTTGCACCTTATGGAACTAGTCTCACAACTCCATGAGTCATGGTTTGGGAGATAGTTTTTTAGAATCTAATTTGGTCAGTAAATAGGTAATTTTTTGGATTTCAGATTTCATCCTAAATCTTTTAACATTTAAATTCTACAATCGATGTTTATTTTGGAAATGAATATAATCATTGTTTAGGTTTTGTGGCTTTTTGGATTGTTTACTGACATTTGTAGGAGCATTAGATGTGTCAAAATTAGATTTCACAAACCTCACAACTCTTAAAGGAAATAATAGCTGCTCAAATGTATGCAATCATGAAATTATTTATAATACATAACAAATCAAAACACATGTGTTGGACAAAGTTTCATTGATGGAAAATGGTGTCTAAGTGGCATAGGAGTCAACATGAGGTGTCAATCATCAATAAACATGAAGGTTGATTGGTAGTGCCCTATTTTGGTGTCATGAAGTGTTGGTTTGAAACCAAAATGTGAAGCTTCATTATTTTGAAATTCTTCATGAAACCTTCAAGCATTAGAGAAAAATGGATGTCTCCAACATATAAAGGATTTAGGTAGCTTTCCATTTCCTATATTTTCCCTTTTAACTCCTTACAGAGATCCTAAATTCTTCCAAAGAAGTTAGATTTTACCATTAGAGTGTTTGTTCCCTACACCTAGAAAACTCGATGTTGAGAAGATAGTCCTTAAATGATCAAAACTTTCCTAAATATTCCCAAATTACCTTCAACACTTCCAAGATTCCCTAAAATCACCTCTAGGTGCTTACGATCTTTTATAAACTCTCCCAAAGGGTGGTTTAATATCTTTAGAATGGCCAAAATAAATAGCATGGAAATTGAAATTTTGAAGCATGAAAACTAAGCCCTTAATTGGAAATAATGCTTCTAAGTCACTATGTATCCTTCCTTTGGTGATGCAGAAACATCTTCTTAATAATCAATTTTGGCTTTCTTTGGTGACTAGGGGCATCTTGGGTCCACTTAAGATGGGCATAACTTGTACTAGTCCATTTGGATTCCATATTAAGGAATAGGGATTTTCCCTCTAAATGTATAATTTGAATATTTGAACTAGCTCTAGGTATGTTATAGGCTTAGGTGTTAATTAACACAGTCCTCTCAGACTGAGATATAAGATTTGGAGGTTAGAGACTATTTTGTAACGTATTTTCAATTGTAAATATCTTGTTTTGGATTTTATTCTTATCTATAATGGTGTCCAAGGCTTCATGGAACCCTCACAGTGTCCAAGGAATGGAAAATACATAGAAAGAATTACTTAGATCAAACTATACCCTGTTTTAGAAGTTTAGTAGTATGTAACATGAACATAATGATTCAATGGAATCCTTGAGTCTATTTAAGGGTATTGATCACAAGGACTTGGTGTTGTAAAAGTAAAGAAAAGGTAATAAGCCATCCAAAGGAGGATTTATTAAATTAAATTTATGTTCACAATCCTAAATGTATGTGCAATGTCTTAAGGGCCTAGATTAGAACATTCATTGTAAAAGTTAATGCTTATGCCTGGTAGAATCCTTGATAAGTATGGAGGAAGGTAATAAGAATAAAATTATTTTTAAAATCCCTAGTATAGGTTAAAATAAGAATCAAAGTAAAGGAATGTGTAAATACAATTTAGTAGTGTTAATACCCAGTTTGAGGGCTAGGAAAGATGTACTTTTAGAAAATAGTCTTTATTCCATGTGTTTGAAGTTGGTGGAGCCTTTGACAAGTTGGGGGAATGCATAAGGGCATTAAGAAATCATAAAATTAGAGAATAAGGATAGAGTATTGAGTGTTTAGTAAGTAAAGGAAACATTGTAAAATCATTCTTATTTCTTGTGACTATCAAGACCAACCTTGAGAAATAGTTGTCTTAGGAAAGAAACTCATAAGGAAGTTATATCTATCATTGACTGTCAAGACCAACCTTGAGAAATATCTATCTCCAACATGTAAAGGACTCAAATAGCTTTCCAATACCTATTTTTCTACTCCTAACTCCTTACAGATCTCCTGGAATCTTTTGGAGAAGTCAGGTTTCACCATTAGAGTGTTTTTTCCCTACACCTAGAAAACTCGTTGTGAAGAAAATAGTCCTTGAATGAGAAAAACTTCCCTAAAACTTCCTACATTACAGAAACACTTCCAAGATTTCCTGACATCAGATCTGTATGGTTAGGATATTTCATAAACTCTCACAGAGGGTTCTTGATTAGCTCCAAAATTGCTAAAATAACTAGCATGAAAATTTAACATTTTGAAGCATGATAACTAAGCTCTTAATTGAAAAGAAGGCTTCTCAATCATTGTACATCCTTCCTATGTCTATCTTGTCATCAATTAAACCATTAAATTGGATTAAATTAAATTCCTAATAATATAATTTAGTGTGTTTTAGTGTACATAGAATACTGTTTAAGGTGATTGATCAACTCATTTAGTATCGATGAGAGACTAATTTCGCCAAAGGCCTAAAAGGCCATTCTGTAGCTAATTGAACACCCTCTGGAAGTGTTTAGAGAAAATATATAGAATATGAGGGTTATTTAAGAGACAATTAAATATGTTTAAGTAAATTTAGGAAATTTTAGGAAATAAATTCTTATTCAGGAGCAATATGTTTAAGATAGGGTTTTCAGATGCAGGGATTGAAGCTAAACCAGTGAAAGCTGACTTCTTTGGATGATTCTAGGAGTCACAAATATTTTTGATAAAAGTGGGCATTAGAAAGATATTATAATAATAAAAAAGGTATAATAATCAATATTTATTTAAGGCTCAAATACTTCTTGAGGTACATCAAAACTTTGTAGCTTCCCCTCCCACTTTAAAAATGAAATAGGACCCAAAATTTTAGTTGTAAGTAGAATTATATTTTTACGATAGTTTCATTTATCGTAAAATTGTATTTAATGTTTTTTAGTGAAGTATGGAGGTCAAGAAAATGTAACTAATCCTCAAATTTCATTCAAGGATTCATCCCCAATATGGAGGATGAAACCCATTTCCGTGAGGAACAACTTGAGAAAAAAAGGTGTTTAGGTACCATGCTCTACCCAGGTGTCATATTGGTCAAGAAATTGAATTGGGAAGGATTCCTCATGTTAAAAGGTGAAATGTGGAACTGAAGAATTGAATTGATGATCAACATATCTTGACACTATCATTGTACCCAAATATCTCCAAAGAACAAGTTAAAATGAGATAGTCATACCATCAAGGTATTTGGGACCATCATGTGTGAAGTATTAAAGCATCATCTATCTCCATAAGATACACATGAGAAAATATGTGTATTAGAATCATGAATTTGATCCGATGAAAGGTTGATTTTAGAGCCGTGAGAGGTGAGGGGATGTTCATATGGAGCACCCTATTTCCTAGAATGACCAATCATCTTAATTCACTTGATGCAATTGACTTGGTGTAGTGTTCTTAAAAACTCATTCAACACCTAGTAGTGTGAATACACCTTAAGGAGGATGCACATTACAATCACCTCATTTTAGTCATAGGACATGAATCTCATTTAGGGATAAATACTCTATTGACAAAGTGAGGACCTCCGATGAGTAAGAGGTAAATAAACATCATAGAGTTGATACATGGTCACTAAAGTGAATTGTGGAAAAAAATTCAAAATTGGTACCAATTCAAGTAGTGGTAGGTAAAATATCCAATCTAGAAGGTCAAAAACCTACAATATTACTATATGTTTTCCTGAAATAAAGATTGACTACAATATATATGTTGTGAAAGATTTAGTTCCTTGGTGAAATCCTAAAAATTAGTAAGTACTAACCAGATTAGATTTTGAAAAAATATATTCTAGATTATAACTATTGGAGCTACGGGACCACTTCCATCAGGTGCATAATGACCCTAATTTAATATATTCACTAAAATAAATTTAAATAAATAATAAAAGAAATCTTATACTTAACATTTATTTTAGTAAATATGTCCCTTTCCCCCTTCTAAAAACCATAAATCTAGAAACGCGTACACGTTTTAGATAGAGTAAAATGTGTATGCATTATAATGCGTACATGTTTTAGGTTCGAGAATTACTAAACCAAGAAATATAAAACACATAGGCAGTTTTCCTATTTTTGGATTTTTGTCCACTTTTTGTCCCCCCAGATTGGTGCACTTACCCATATTACAACTCTTGTACTACTCAAACAAGCATATTTATTTAGCACAATTACAAACCGAATCTCCCATTTCTTCCATATATGATTTACCTCCTCATAAGGATCTCATTGGATAGCTCTTGTGATACCCATTTTCCTATACATATTTTGAGTTCAAAAATACAAAAATATTCACATATTTGTAAATATACAAAACTAGGGCCTACACATAACTCGAATGATTGTCACTTTATATTACACATGTTGTTTATCACTATGGTTTGTTTGATAACATATATTTAATATTAATTACACACATGCATTCACAAGGTATATTGAGATTAATGTAGGACACAAAGATCATACACAATGATAAGAGATACCTTAGTTCCTTACATTACTCTCTTAGGGGAATCCCTCCATAATATACATGTGTTATGATTTCATTATAGTTCCTTTCTACTCCCTCATTATGCTTGATCACATTTATGTTGTACATGTTATTGTTTGAGCTAGCCGTAAACACATGTATCTGATGCAACATTAACATAAATTACTTTATGTGCTTTTATATTATTACTTACTATATTTTTTTTATCACTATTTGACATAACTATTTTCTATATACATATTTTCTACTTGCTTATGTTATTAATTTTTTGAATTCATTAGATGTGGCATAAGTTCCTTGATTGTGTGACATTGATTCTCTTGTATGTGGCTTAAATGCCTTGATTTTCTTATGACACCAAGGGTATCCCAAATTTGTGGCTTTATGCCTTGACATGACTCTTTTATGAATGTTAATGATTTTTCTATGTCATTATATTAGTTATATTACATCTGTTTAATTAATTTTATTGCTACAATTTTATGTTATTGTTCCTATGATTTTTTGTCTCTTTGCATGTCATGGTATCCACCATGTGCAACCCCCTTTTTACATATACAATTTCTCTAGGTGGCCATCACTTCCAAATTTAAATCTTTCCTACTAGTTATTAGGCATATAGTACATGGTTACACATCTATTCTTTTGAGTTGTGTGCTCAAATAATTTATCACACATACCTCAAAATAGGGGCATTCATTGAGATATATCCTACATTTACAAACATAATTCCATGTTTGAACACAAGTTTTTACAGGGAACAAGTCTCAAAACCATTTCCATATACACAAGAAAGGTCAAGACTATATGGATGTTCCCAACCTTAATAAATGTTTTTGTATTGGGGTAGTTCTACTAAATTTTTCTATAGTTTCATATTTCCTCTTATAGATACATGTTTTTGGAATAATCCCATACACAATTGACATAGTTTAAATAATTTTATAGGAGGCATGAATATGTCACTCCTCAAAATTTAGTACTTAGTTTTGGATGCAAAAAATATAGAGTTTTTTGGGCATGAGTCTCCTCCATCATCAATTCAACATATTAAAAATTTCTACTCAGTTGTGTGGTACACATGAAAATAATGGGGACACCTATTATATTTTTGTAATTTTTGCCTATATATACAAAATTAGACCTAGATCTGTCTGTAACGGTGTGGTCCAAGGGGTTATAGAAGATATCAAAGAAACTAAGTTCTTCATAAGTAATATTTTCTATTCTATTTCAAAGGGGAAGATATTAGGGTTATTATAATAATTGATACATGTTTGATTAAGAGATCAAAATAAAGGAAATAGTTTCCCTAAATCTTCCAAAATCATGACAGTATGGTAGAGAATTTTGATAGATTTCTGACACCTATTATAATGTGTAAAAAAGATATCATATACTCAAGTTACCACTGGTCAAATTTTGGTCAAAGTTAGGATGAAGTAGGGTCAACTAGCCAATCAAGCCGTGACATGTGGCAAAAATGAAATATGGAAAAAGTGTAAAAAAATTGGTTTTTTCATTTTTTAGATGGGTGGGCCCCACTATTACTGGATAGGGGCCCTCAGTCAGGTACGACATACTCTTTTTGAGGAGGGTGCCTTTATCACCTTTTCTTTATATTTACATTTCCACAAATTTGTATGCATATGCCTCAAATTGCATTTGTAGGGCTTCCATGTTATAATAATGATGCATATATACCAAGTTTTCATCCCAAATCCTTGGATGTTTCCTATTGTACCCTCTCAATATTTGAACCAAAGTACAATTTACTAATTTTTTTCCCCATCTATCTATGGATGAAAAGTGTTAGACCTCTTCATCTTAGTATCCATCTTATCTCACGAAGTAAACGAATAATTTCCCATGAACTGTGAGTCCTTTCTAACATAATTGAAATAGGAAAACAAAAATGAACTCACACATTAGAAAAAAAAAACTCATCTACATCGCTGGCCTTGATGTTCTTCTTGCAAGGAATGAGAATAGACATTTTACTAAATTGGTCCACTATGACAAATATGTAATCATGAACTTTCTTGTAAAAAGGAAAACCACCCAAAAAATCCATTGAGATTCTTGCCCATGGCCATGAAGGAACTAGTAATGACATATATAACTCCAATTTTCTATTATCAAGCTTGATTGTACTACATAACAGATAACCACCAATGAATTTAGTAACTTCTACTTACATTTGTGGCCAATAAACATACATGTGTATGTGTACTACAATCTTTGTAACACCAAAGTGATTAGATAAATTATAATTGTGTGCTTCCCTCATCAATTGAACTCTTTCCCCATTAGGCACACAAAGTTTCTTGTTCTTGTAGAGTAGAGTGTCATAGAAGTAGTATTCTCCCCTAGGTGCAAATCCCTCACTTGGAGGTTTTTGCTAAAAGATATGTCTGAAATTGAGATCCTACTAATAACCTTCCTAATATGCTTCACACAAAAAATTCTCAAGAAGCGTTAATGTGCCCACAAATGAAAGAAAATGAGGTCTAGATAACATATCAACTAACCATGGACACAAAATCATGCACTTGGGTACATTTCTAGTTCCTACGAATAGAGTTACATTCATATGATTCATAAGCAAGAAAACTAACAAAATATTTCCTCTGTCCTCTTTGCTTTGTTTTTGTCCCATTTTTGGTCTATTACACCCTATAGCCCATTTGGTACTTCACTTACTTATCTCTTAAGGCTTTAGACACCAGTTCCTAGACAAGATGCCAATGCCTAGGTGCCCTCATCCTTATGGGAACCCCTAACCATTTTCTATCTTACTCACTTATTTAGGGCATCTTTTATCTTTTAGGCATCTTATTTTCTTATGGGTTAGACTTCTAGTCATCAATTACAAAATTCAACCAAGGGAATCATATGAATATAAATATATGTGACCAAAATAAAGGGCCAAGCTTTAATAATCTATTATCAACACTTAAGGTTGCATCCAAAGACATCTAATAGTATCAAAGGCATCCATATAGCACTCGTTAAAGGGATAAGGGACTACATTTTCTGCATACATGCATAAGAGGGAAAGTTCATTTTTCCATCCACACATCTATTTACATTGGTACATCTAGCTATCACCTTTTATGACATGCAATTACACAAGGGCTTCCTAGGGCACAATTATATCACACACGCAATAACTGCATGGAATTTGAGATGTAATGCAATGCTCGATCATAGGTTCACTTAGTCGGGTGACCGCTGGGGTCAGTTTGAATCCCTATATTACATATTTTTTGGGATTTGATGTAGTTTGAGGGTTTTGCAGGTCATATTCTCTTTGCAGGTGAAAAATGAATTCAACAATCATCTAGCAACATACAGGTGACAAAAAATGACTATCAACGACCACCTTGCAACACTAAAAGATCAGTATCTGAGCTCCTACGTAGTCACAAGCACCAAGTAGAGGTCTCTAGTACTCAAGAACCCTCATCCCAGTATAGGATCCCTAGTACCATCTCATTTGGTTGTTCTAGGACTTTCTCTACTTAGTTGCGACAATCTTCCCTTCCTATTTATCAGTTTCTCTAGTCTGCACAGTCCCAACATCAAGTGTAAATCAGATAATTTTTGTACCCTCTCTCTTGAAATTAAGGTTTTATATTTCTTTAGCTTATTGTTTGTGTAAAAAAAATTACTTTATCATTTATTTAACATACATGAATCTATAATTAGGGTTTTATATATTCTAAATTTGTTAAATAATTTGGTGAACCCAACAATTCAAACCATACCTTCTGAGTATATATCAAAATATCTCTTCTTCTTCTCAATTCATGGATCAATCTTCTTATCTTTTTTTCACCAAAACAAAGGTTTCTATAATTTTTACTACCACTTATGATTTTATGCAAGTTCATACTCAACATCCTCCTCGCTTTATTACTCTTATGTATGATCCAACTATCAATGTATTCAATAGTCACCACACTCATTCTCTTATTTCTCAAATCATTGCCATCCCACCACATATCAATTCTATGACTCCTACCACCACTTATAAGAACTATTATATCATATAGAAAATTAATAATACACAAGAAAATATATCACTTTATGATTTATTACATAGTGCACCCGATTTTTGTCAAACATTAGAGGCCACTTTTAGCTGAATTCACATTAAAGCAATAATTCAATGGTGGCATTCACACATAACATTTAGTCTATCAAAAATATTCCACAAGATATATCATTTAGTGATGAGGACATACTCCAATATGTTGTTGATAATCCATTTGCACCTTTGTTTATCACTTCTACCATTAGCACCATTTGTATCAACAATGTACTCATTGACAATGGATCCACCATAAATTTATCTGCGCACTCCATTCTTGTGAAAATTGGTATTATATATAATCTAATTACTAATAATTCCAATCATATTCATGGATAATATTCCACTACTCGCACATGCCTAGGCACTATCAAATTACCTATAAAAGTTAGACATAAGATAGTTCCTATGGTTATCTTTGTTATTGATGCCTAGTTTCAGTTTAATCTCTTACTGGGTAGAACCTAGATTCATGTAATTCATGTTGTCCCATCTATTTTTCATCAATGTGTTAAATTATTACATATGTTATGAACATACCATTACTTCCAACCTTGATCCATTCAATTTCTATTGCATAGACCCTGTTATTGTTATGCCCATTCATCAATCACAGCCTATTCCATATAAAAATATTGGTACATATGATATTATTCAATATATTACTTCACAACCTTTTTCCACCTCCAAAAGCATACCTTCCATCCCCACTCATACTATTGATATCATTTCAACCACCATGTCTACTCCACTAACCACCACCACTCTGCTCGTTAAGAATCCTCTCTCTCTTATGTCTAGCTCGCTTCCTACCAATATCCTTGATACTACTATCCAACATGAAAATTCCAGAACTGATGATTCTGATGAAGAGGTTGATACTATTGAGCTTTATGATGACAAATTGTGCAATATTAATTTTACTCCTATCGAGATAGATGAGTCATACTTTAATTATACTTTCAAAACTATTAGCACTGGTGAATATCAATTCAAGAAAATCCCCCTTCTACTAATGATATGTAACATCCTCATTTTATACATTAGAACAAGTGATTTTTATTTATTTTTTTGATAAATGCTTACTGGTTCTAAATACATAACTTAGAACTCACAAATCAAATAACCATTCTTATAATAGAAAACCATATGCCACTGTAATGACTCGGAGTACCTCCGATCTATTCATTCCATGACTCGGTAATCTACCGATCTATTCATGAGTAATAAGAGTTGGCGTTTTTATTTAAACACTCCACTCTTGCGGTTCTCTTCCTATTTTGGGATTCAGAATGCTCTGTCCAAGGAACCTATCTGAATAATTGTTACCATTATTCATCGGCATCTCATCCCTTAGACTAGGTGAATTAGGACAATTGCAATCAGCAGACTTGTGATACTTTGGCAAAAGATTTGAAACATACTGCTTATGTCTCGTATTCCTTAATGGCATACTCGTCAATCTGGAATACGTCCTACAGCCCATTCCTAAGTTATATAGAATGTCTTATACTGACTTCTGTCAGTCCCTCCTATCCCAAATTATTCACTCAGAAATGGATTAGTAACGTGATAACATTATATGGATGCCCACGAGGACTAGGGATATGATGACATACTGGTTCAACCCTAGTTAAAACCGGTGTGTCAAGATACCCCGAATCTCCTAGGTAGCCTTATAACGTGACCACATTCCTAATCGGAACTCCCAGAGTAACTTGTTCGAGTTCAAGGTGTAAATCTTATCGATCAATGCAAAGGGTGTCGTCACAAGACACCTGCATTGTTGTATCTTCGAGAAGATCCTAACCTTCTCGGAGGTACAACCCTACAGTTGACTTGTGCCGTCAACCTTTAAATCCACCTCGAAAAGATCTACTTATAAAAAAGTGTTACATACGTTGAGTTAAATTATATTAAAAGACATTCCCCTAAGGTTAGCCTTTCCCAATCCCTAGGTTCCTCACCTTAGAATGACCTTTCTTAATAAAAACCTTTACACAGAGACGTTATTAAGACTAAGGTTCATCAAGGAGTTCATAGAATATACCTATTCTAAATCAACGAAATTAGACAATAACCCATAATCTTCACATGTGATTTCCAATAAAAACCCCTTTTTGGTTTATTTCAGTTCTCATTACTGAATTTATATCGTACTTATAAGTATCAAGATATAATGATTAAGAATCCAATTAAATGTTGTCCTGGCTTAATCAAGACTAGGGATTAATAATTTAATTCAGCTTGTTTAGCGTTCTACTTAGGTTTATTTTAACCCTAGTTTCCAGTAAGACAATGATCTATATTTCAATTTAGCTTTAGATAGAACATACTAGAATTGCTAAACAATCATAAGTATTCAGTCACATATTCTTGCAAGCTTACATTGATAATCACAAAAGTCTCCAAATTATACAATAATAACAATGCTCTCCAGATATTTGAACTGAAGAAGGTCAAACTATCAAGATAAGAATACAAACACATAAGTAACAAATATCAATTTCCATTCCTTTCAGAACTAATCAAATACATTTTATGCATTCAAACATACTTGATACAATACTCTATAGAAAAAGAACATCTTTCCACATGTAGTACATTTAGAAAATCAAGTTGTATTTCAACATAAAATCAAATTAAACAATCTGATCATCCTATCAGATCTGTGTGCTTTTACCACTTACGACATTCATCTGCAAAAATTGTCAACATGGGTCAGTTCGATGAACTGAGCATGATAAGCACTAACTCTTAAAACAATTGCAATCCATCAATTGATTTCATTAAAAACCCTGTTTAAAGGAGATCAATTCACCCAACAAGTAAACATATTTCATCAAAATATTAGGGATCAAGAAGAATGAAAGTATCTGAGACAACTATCCATTTGAATCCCCAGGATAGCAAACATCAGACAGATCATTACATTCATCTTATTAAAAATAATATCATAACAACCCACGATATCAGTAGTAGTTAAAACAGTTCCAACAGTTAGATAATAATATATCTATATCAACATATACTTAACAACAGAAGAGAAATAAATGATCATACATATTTCCCTCAGAACTAGCTCATGACTGTACCATCTTTCCAAGAGCAAAGCATTCACCTTAAGCACATGCGAATAAACCAGATGATACCACCAAAAGCACCACTATTTTTTTTAACTTTAAAATATAATAAACTATAGTACAGTAGCTCTCACGCCAAACAGTGATGACTATCTACCAAACAGACTCTGCATGACCTCCCACACGAAGTGACAAACAAGAAGATAATCACAGCCATTGCTTGTTGAGGTGCATTCGACAACTCTTAAGTTTAATTAAACTCAAGAATTGATATCCATGCGACAGAAGATGTAACACACCAATAATCTCTTACATCAACCTATAGCCCATTCTAGTCCTTACTAAACACTGTAAGGCTTTTCGACCCAAGGTCGAAATAAAAGAACTTCTATTTTATCGTAGTCAACAATGGACTTCTTGACATTAAGCAATTGATGTTTCCCTAAGACTATGCAGAGATAATCTTACAACATTCCCGCAACATACATAGCCTCATCTAACTAGAATAATCAGAAAGGAAACATAATATACCTTATTCACATCTGGACGCATTCAGAATTTGAAGTCTGGTATTCACGACCCACTTTCACAGAGCCAAGATACATGATATCTTTCTATACTCAAGGAACCCAACAGTGCTAAAAACAACAACAGTGCCAAAAACAACTACTGTACCAATCAACTTAAATAGAGGCAGATACTATAGCTACCTATCAAGGATTCAACTGAATCCGAACAACAGTATACAAGATAAATAATAGTTAATGATTCCAACAGTGCCAACAATGGTAAACAATTCAAAATCAGGCTTACATAAAAGCTAAATACTGATTTCGTAACAAGGAATCCAAACTGAGCCTCTTCAATATTTTTCACTCAAGCTTTCACAGATGGGAAACGTAAAAGTACACCCAAAGAGTCTGTACTAGAAATTCATTACAAATTAATAGAGGTCGTATTACCTGTTACTCCTTTAAGACTCTAACAAAATCAAATTACCAAACATTCAAGGATATATAGCTTCAACAGAGGTCCATAATATACGAATCATCCAATGTACTCCATAGAGTCATTTTGAATACAATAAATAATTATAATGCAAACTATCACCGAGTTTAATTCTGTAAATTTGCAATGCAAGGGAGGGAGAAACAACTTCTAACGTGTCGCAATAACTACTGAAACATAGTCAGTTATCCATTCAAAAAACCTAAATAACATAACGAAACCCAACAAGATTCAGTAACCACTACCTTAATAACCTCGACAGAACTTACAAAGAAGTCCAATCAAATTAAACAAAAAGTCCATTAGTATCCTTTCCAATGAGTATCAACAACAAGCATCAACAGTAAGCATTAACAACAAGTATCAACAGTAGTTTTGTACCCATAAAGAGAACAATTCATGGGCTCTCACAGAGCAGGCCCAACATACATTCTTGCATATATTTCACAAATTAAAGCCGGAATGCAAAACACCATGAAATATTGCAACAGTTCGAAAAATAAAATACACCCATCAAGGTTTTAATTGAACAAATCAAACCAACAAGAAGATACAGTAACAAAATCACCCCAAGCTACCATAAAAACCATCTAATTCCAAAAATCATCTTAACAGAGTTGTTCTAATGAAATCATTTGAAAGAGAGAAAGATTTTTAAAGGTTAGGGACTAACATGCCTGGTTATTTGCTTAAAATTTTGAAGTAGACCACTGAAAGAGCTCGAACCTTCTCCTCATTTTCCAAGTTAGATACACCAACAAAATTTTGCTATTACCATGACTTATAGATTTTCCTTGCCAAGAAAAGAGCTAGTTACGCTCATACTTGCCATGCAACTCCAAGAAGACTAGTGCAAAGAACAAGTGATCAAACAGAGGGAAAACCGGAGTGATTGAAAAACCAAACAAACCATTAACTTTCCATTTTGCATGCCTTCCCGTGAAACCCGAGCTCGAAGACCGAGTTCATAAATGACATTTACTCCAAATTTCCCGCTAAATTTCCATTGCCACCGACCGCCATAGTTGGCGATGGATAGATGCACATCAAAGACCATTTCCAACTTTTGCACCTGCCACGTCGGCTCAAGTTAGCCGTTTTAAAAACCTCCACCAAATTACCTGTCCCTCATGCTTATCCATGCATTTAATGACATATAAACTGCCACCCATGGTTCGCACCTTTCCATATGTCCCCTTCTTCCTTGTTCAATAGTTAGGTTAGTAACTTAGGTTAGGATTTAGGATAACACCTAGTCTAACGTCTTAGCACATAAATACTAACTTAAAGGTCTAGGTTAGATTAACACTAATCTAACCCCTAGGTTAGGTTTAGTTTTAGGTTACTAACCTTAACAAATCCAGTTAGGTCTAATATTTCAAATGCTCATAAAAAGAACCTTCAACATACATTCATGAACAGGGTTCACTCCTGTACTGCCAATAGGATATAGAATTTTATGTAACTGAATTATTACCTGGTACACGATCAAGACCTTCCAGATATATCACGATATCGGGCACTAGTTCATTTAACATGATCAACCTGAGTTATACTCCGGACTAGCTTATTCAATGCATCCAGACCTTGCAACCTGCTCAAGGTCTATAATTTTAATTCATCACGAATAAGCTTAAAGCACCACTTAGATCAATACCACTGATCCAAGGCTTGGTCTTATAGATGGATAACTCCATAATTCATTCCAAGATCAGATTAAACTCAGGTGTAAAATGAAAGAAATAAAAGAGTCCAATCATATTCTGACTCAGTCAAAGATCTGCAATTTGCAAAGAAGATACAGTACATATCAAGCATGACTTCTCAATCAAGGGAACACATCCTTTCAAAAGAAATCACATATCAACACTTGTATGCTCAGGAGGAAGTAACTACAGTCCAAGGTGTTACATGATATGATAATTTTCAGGGTTTTTTCCATATATTAGACATCATACCACCTTCCTCATCTCCCCGTGAACACCTTGTATCAGTGCTTCCTCCTTTCACATATACTATTTTAATTAATAATTCATATTGGCCACACATTCCATTCGATCCTACTTGCTCAAATATAGTTTTTACAAATTATGGCTTAACTCATCTTGAATTCACACATTCAGATATCCTCCCTCCACCTCATTCTCCTCACCTCTATCATGGATATGTTTGCATTACTACTTATTATGGCCTCCATGTCTTCCGTCTATCAATATTTATTACGTGCACTTCTCACACTTCTCCTCTTTTACTCTTGGGCAGTTTTGGCTTGACTACATTGGTGGCACTTTAGATCCTAATCATATTAATATCACATTTCCCATTCCTTTCAATGGTGTTTCTATTTGCAATGATTCATTCCTCGGATATACATAAAATATTACTCACTAGTATGCACATGGATGTACACTACCACCTTTCACTGATGAAGAGTATGCAATGGGCATATACAATTCACGCCACAATGGCTCTTTATATGATCAAACCTATACTATTTCTTATCAAGTCTAAGATGCTTCTCCATTTGGATTCAACCATTACAATGATGATATATTAGATGATGTTAATTGATTATTTTATACATCATAAACTTAGGGGGAATCACGCTCATTCCCCCCCTCCTAGCATTATCAGGTGTCTCTCATTTCTACTATTATGCTTCATGCTTCACATCCAATATTTCTCATTAATCTTATACATCTTGATACAAAAAACTTGTATCGTCACTACCCTATGACACACTCTAGTTCCAAAATTCATACTAGAGTGCTGAGGGTCTAAATCTAAAATGAACCTCACCACATTCACTCTTTACGATATATGCTTCATTTCTCTATCTTTCTAGCACACATTATCAAACCATTTCCCGATGACACACTCTTGTTATATGGTTTTTTCTTGTCTTTTGAGGGGTATTTTATAACACCCAATGTTATTCAACTCTAAATTAAGGGATTTTTTTAAATTAAAACCCCTTAATTCCCTTTTACATGCCTTCAATGATTTATAATTAAGTAATAAGAAATTCAAAAAGTATTCTATTTTTTGAATCCACTAGATAACATCATAACCATGTGCAACTGTAAAGGTCCATTAGATCTACCCAATCCCTTTTTATCACTCATTTTAGTGTTCATGATTATTGGATCTACCTGACCTCATTAATCTTCACTTATTCCAAGTGTAGATAACTTGTATGTATTTGGTTAACCTTTCTAATTAGGTTTGTGAGCTGATGTAGTTCCTGGTGTGTACTTGAAAAACAATTCTGTGAATTCCATGTGGTATTCCACACCATTTTGTAGGAACTCGGTGAACCGATAGTGTAACCATCTATTACTCTAATTAGGCAAAATATTTCAAGCTATGATTTGCATGCTTAGTTTCTTGACCACACATTAGTCACTCAATACTTGTCCCTTCACCACATCATTATCCCACATAGTTATCTGGAATGTAATTAAACAATATTAATGTTTATTATAATGTGTTAAGAAGGTCTAGATTCTAGATCTCATCTCCCGAATTGAGCATATGATGACTAATCTAACTTAGGACCCCTATGGGATAGATAATGTTTACTATTTTACTTGTGTGAAAGGTAAATATTACCCATCCTGTAGCCATCCTAAGATGGTATAGTTAGAGTATGATCAGATCTAAAGGTGGTACTTAGATTCTATACCTGCTTAACATGCAAGATGATTATAAATTAAGAGTTAAATCAAACCATAAGGTTGACAAAAATAATTAATAACACCATCATTAATATTGATCCATTTTTAAAATTCTTAGTACCACTTTACGACCTTAGTTATTAGACATCAATTTATATTAATCATCTTATTAGGATAAAGTAATTGTTATAATTCTTTCTAGATATTATCATTCCATTTACAAAAAGGTCAAATCAAGTAATCATTTACTTGTGAATAATTGCAACATTGATTTGCTAAGCTTAATCCAATTACTTAAATCTTATTTAATGATTTGCAAAAATTGTAAAAATTTAATTTTCCATCATTAAGTCACTTATTTAGTGGCATATCATGTACGATTTTTTAATTGATTATTAATTAGTTTTACTATGTAGTAAATGACAAATAAATTTATCCTTTTACAACCAAGTCTTAGAAATAGTATTGTATTTCATAAATCTTGTTTCGTTGTCCCTAATAACATTGTTTGATAACTTCATTTAATTAATCATCAATTAATGAAGTCATGGTTATCATTACTATCATTTAATAGTGTAGTTTAAATGATGTAACAAGTACAATTAATTACTAAAGACAAATTTATTTCACAATTGTAATCAATACAAAAAATTAGAATAAGAAAACATTGTGTTTCATCTTATAAAAATAACAAGGTATATTCATGATCGAAGTACAATACTTCATGTCTAAAAATTACACCATTTATTTCCAAGATGGTATATATGGCCAATGGTCATTTAAATTATCATGATAACCTTTGCTTAATAAGGATTACATAACCCAAGTTTAATTTTACATTAAATCAATGATTATAAATCAGATATAAATATATTACATGTCAAACATGCATGTAACAATCAATTTGTTGAGAAGAAAAAGTATGATACTTAGTAGAAGGCATACATAAGGTTTGTGTGTGAGAACATGGCATGTTTAAAGGCATAAAAGGATATGGAAAGACACGTGTGTGAAAGACAAGGACAAATTCACGACTTAGCCATTTTCACGTGTACGGGCTATTTTTGGAGATAGTGTGTAAAACACACAAACTGGATAAAGACTTGCATGACACACATAGGATATTTTGGGAAGAGTTTCTACTAAGTGCTTTACATGGGTTCGAGCTAATAATAGAGTTACTACTGCAAGTTAACAAGAAGAGATCTATTTTTTGCACACTTACATGTGTTTGTTATTGTAAAGGCACATAACTATTTTCAAAATGTGACCTATTTTGGAAATTATGCAAGCGGTGAAGCAAAAGTCCCCACCCTTATAAATATGAAGTAATCTGTATAGTATAAGGGGAACTATGTAAGGACTAGATATAAGTTATTGTGAAGTTGTAATGCCAGATCTGATGCACGCATGAGCTTGTGGTATTGTAAGAAGCTTCTATGTATTTATTGTGTTTAATATAATGGAGTGTATTAACTGATTCAAGGTGTTAAACATGATTACAAATAAATCTTGCATGAAAGAATCCATTGTGGCTATTAATTAAATCTATTATTCTTTAGATCTAGATCTGGAATATGTTTTGTAGAATGTCATACTAATTTGAGATCTGAATACATTAACTCTTTATCTCGCCAACATCCTATACAAGCAATCCTAAAGAGGGGTGTGGTACCTTTGTGTGCTTTGGGTGAGCACTCAATCTAGGCTTAGTGATGTGCTAATGGGATTGGGTTATTACTAGTAAATTCTAGGCTGCATCATTGGTTCCATTGTCAAGACCTCTTTTACAGTTGTTTTCAAGATGGTTCGTGATAAAGACATACCGGTTGATTCTCGCAAGTGTTGAGGAGTGGATACAAAATCTAGAAAAAGAATACACATGGACGTTCAGCACTAGATTTGAGTTTAATGCATGCACATGGGTGGAACAAAATCTATATGACACTTTATATGAGAGTGTCTTCACTATTTTTCTAGTAGAACTATACAAGTGGATGGTTGCATAATCATCTAAAAGGGATTGGAGGTATCACACACTTTTATTGATGCAAGAAGAATTTCAGGCCCTTTATGATACTGATCTGATTTCGACATTTGTTGTGGATACTTGTTTTCATGTTGTTCTAAAGAGTTATATTTTGGAGTACTCAATTTCCACTTATTCTTTCCCAGATGTAGCAAAATTAAATTTTTTATGATATCCTAGGGGAACTTACTTGCAAGGCATTCCACTAGTGATCAAAATATTTATTGTAACCCTGAACTTGGAAAAAAAACCAATGATTAAATAAACCCCACTACACATGGGGGTAGGAGCAGGTTTTGTGAAATATGGCAGACCTAGTAGAAGAAAGGTAGATTAAGTATAAGGAGGTGCACGAGAGGGAGATAGAGAAGCATCATGATGTTGCAGAGTGAATGCAGTTGAGGAGAGATATGGATTGTGAAGGATTTGGAGATCACACAGAAGGTGTGGAGCTAAAGCATTAGAAAATACCCCATTTGGGAAAGCATGACAGGGAACACCCCTCTACCTCACATGGAAGCACGTTAGCAGAGACAACCTGAGTGGCAGGCTTACATCTGAATCTACCTAGCGACCTCTCCCTTGCACTTGGTTTTCCAATATATAGTACGAAAAATAGTCAACAAGCTAATTTAGGTAGTGGGAGAGCATGAGTAAGTCATATAACAAGTACATCTATGGTAGGGAAAACATCTTCGTTGTTATTTGGAGGTACCTTTTTAGGTTCATCATCCACATAGAATTCAAGCATGCAGAATTTTGGGCTCACTTCTGGGAGTGGTAACACTTCACAAATTGTAGGGGTTCAGTTCACTATTACTATTGGGACACAAAGAAGTACATCTTCTAGTCCATCTCTAGCTATAGGTGGAGGATCAGGAGGTATAGGTGGTTCTAGAGGTAGAGGAAACACAAGAGGTTCTAGATCAGGTTGGCAAAGTCTACACCAACCCTTGAATATTTACATGGATATGTCTCTTTGTCTACCAAAATATAGGGGCATAGAAGATGTTTCTGAACACGTGCACATGTGTGAAATATTGTAATTCATAAAGGGAATCATGAATTATGAGCACAGGGAAAGTCAAATTTCCAATACGTTACAAGGACATGCACATAGTTGGTACAAAATTTTTGTCCCTGATCAGACTTGCGTAGACTATACAACATTAAAATATGCTTTCCTTAAGGATTTTCACATCCCTGAGTTTGAACAGAAGAGTATAAGTGAGCTCAAGGGTATTAAGAAAATCACTATTGAGAGTGTCATGGAGTATGATGCCCATTTCAAAACACTTTTATCTAAGCTTTCCTATGATATTCACATAAGCCAACATGCGCAATGGTTTGTTAGAGGTCTGATTACACCATTTAGAAGGGAATTATCACATAAGACATACACTGATCCACATGAAGCACTTAAAGCATCTTTACATTCTTAGGTAGTCAGAAATATAGACACTGGGGTGAGCCTATTTTTAGAAGCATGGATTGTAGCTATGGAAAAGCATTTGGAGAAGCTATCAAAAAATTCATCACATGAGACATGCACGGGGATTTGGTGTATATATTACGAAGTAGAAGGTCACACCAAGGATAGTTTTCCCTTCTGATTAGTGCATTCATTACTACTAGAATGTGAGATATGTAATTTAAACCATGATGTTAGCCACTGCCCGTTATTGCAACATGCAATAAGGAAGAATGTATCCTGTTATTGTAAGATTTTAAATCCACAACTAACAATACAGAAAACTTTAGATTGATTGGTTAAATCTATGATGCTATAGATATTGGCCTGTGACAAACAGGAGTCTCAGATAAATCTAACAGAAAAAATGAGCATTACGATTGGGATCACAATCAAGCATGCTATGATTGGAATGAAGGGAATTTCGAAGGAGGTCATGGCAGAGGTTAAGGATACCATGGTGGATTTAGAGGAAGAGGTTGTGGTGGTGGACGAGGTGATTTTCCTCTAGGAACATGTTATGCATGTGGATCTTCTAACCACTACAGGTGCGAATGTCCTCAGAATATTACTTGTTCCTTCTATGGAAAGTATCATAGCTATGAAGAATGACCAAAATTATATGAATATCTTAGTAAGAAACATAAATAAGAAAATAAAGGTGTAGGGATGGCTAGGATACAAAGCACTGTGGAAAATTAGTGGATGCCAAAGTTAGAACTATAATTTGAGGTATTCCCTGTAAAGATCACTACCCACACTGAAGTGACATGTGCCAAAGACGAATTGCAATAGAAGCCTACAATCACTAAGGAGGAATTCCTACATGCACATTACCTAGATCTTGTCCATCACAAGGAGGTATATCAGGAAACCATGGAGGTACTTAGAAATCTTCAGGGTGAAATACAATATTTAAAGGAGCAATCATGGAAGATAGAGAAAAATAAAGCAACAGAGATGGTCCAAACTGATATTGATGACTTGAAGGAATTGTGAAAAATGTTGCACTAGGAGAATATCCTTACATTATTAGGGATTGGCTAAAGGAAAACACTCTATACGCAAGTATTGATACTAGACGACAGATCATGCATACAAATCTTCCCCCTCATAGCTTAGACTATAACAAGGAAATCAATCTGAATGTTGTTGTGGATGGATGGCTTTTGAGTAATATATTGATTGATATAGGTGTGGAAGTCAATGTTCTTACTTTAGATGCATGTGTACAAATAGGGAGGCCTTTATTACAACCATCCTCAAAAGTATTGTTCATGGCTAACTGAATTAAGGCCACTCCCATTAGAGTTTGAAAATATGCATCCATTACTATTCAAGGATCTAAGTTCACTTGGGATTTTGAGGTTTTAGCGCTTGCAGAGGTAGATAGATTCCCTGTTCTACTTGGACACCCTTGGTGCTATACAAATAATGTTGATCTTTAGTTCAACAAGGGTTATATCAGTTTTGAAAAAAAGGAGGAAATATTTATTATCCCTTTAACAGATGGGAAAATATGTGCCCTATGTTGAGACTTTGAGTGAGAAATATCTAAATAGGATTTACGTAAGCACCATTCGAGACCCAAAAGTGTTTGAGCCATCTAAAGAAGGAATCCATCAGAGGGAATATGCATAGTCTATTACTGATACTACAAGTGTTGGCAGTGATGATTGGGCTCATAGTACTTATGAGTTGGTAGGCGCGCGAAGTAAAAATCAAATTTACGTGCAAAACATTAGACCTCGTTGTACCAGGAGAATAAGAAACAACTCAGTACCACTCAATACACTGGAGAAGGATACCCTATGGTATTTCTTCGCACCATGGAGGAACAATGGATAGACCAGTTGGAGAGACATAATATGCTAGCATATACCCTACATGGGACATCAACACACTGTTAGGTGGTTCAAAAGTATAATCTCTTAGGATGGAATGAAATTAGGATTGCTATTTCTACTTGGTTTTCTACGAGTAATGAACCTACTCAAATCTACACTTATCCTGGTAATCAACCTATTCAGAACCACGTTAAACTCATGTGAGAGGCTTATAGAAATAGGGGCATGAAGCTTTACCACCTTCACTCTGGGTGCACAAATTGTATTCCACTTTACAAGGTTGCGTATATGCTTGGTATGTATATGTGGAAATCTATAGAGAGACTGGAAATTGGTAGGATTTGATTGGAGACCTGATCCAGAATTTTGACTACTTCTCTACTAAACCCACAGTAGAAGAGGAATTAAGGATTATAAACCACTAAACTATGGGATATAGTGCCAAGGTAGAGGAACTCATTCATGATTTCTTTGATGGAAACTATTCAGGAGTAAGTTTTGTTGAAGAAACAGAGACAGATGCCACACTAATTAAGTGCACTTTCCTTGAGAAATAAAAAGGAAAGATAGTCTACTTAGTGGATGATGAAGAAGTAGAAAATCTAGATGTAGATCATTCAACAGGTAAGCGTGAGGTTTTGGATAGTGTAGATAAGACCACGTGCACCTATCATGAACCTATGAAAACGAAGAAAGTGAAGATTGGATCAGATGTTTATCCTAAGGAAGCTATAATTAGGGATTATTGGTTTGACTCTGAAGTGGCAAAAATCATTGAGTTGCTACGAGATTATCAAGACTTGTTTCCTAAGGGATACCATGAGCTCAAAGGCATGCATGAGTCATTAGGAGAAATGAAGATATAGCTTAAGGAAGGTGCACGCCCAGTTAGGAAGTGACCTTAGAAGATGAACCTCAACTTGTGCAAAACAGTCAAAGAAGAAATTGACAAAATGTTGAAATCTAGAATCATCAATCCCTTGGATGAGTCATAATGGGTTAGCCCAATGGTAATTAGTATAAATAAATATGGTTGGATTAGGATCTATGTGGACTACAGGGAGTTAAATGCTGCATGTGTGACTGACCCCTTTCCCATGCCATTCACCGAGGAAATATTAGAAGGTGTTGTAGAGCACGAGGTCTATTCCTTTATAAATGAATTCTCTAGGTAACATTAGGTTGGGATTTCATAGGAGGATCAGGAAAATACTACATTTACTACTGAACGGGAAATTTTTTCCTATATTTTGATTCCTTTTGGTCTAAAAAATGTTCCTTCTATATTTTCATGCATAGTTTTCCAAGTCTTCAAAGATTTTATTCACAATGTCTTGTAGGTTTATTTAGATGTCTGGAAAGTGTATGGATTTATTAAAGATAATTGTGAAAATTTATGATTAATTTTTGAATGGTGCAACTAGTTAAGCATCTCCTTGAACATTAAGAAATGTATATTTGCTACACCATTTGGAACATTGTTATGGCACATCATCTATAAGGAAGGTTTGTTGGTTGATCCAGCTAAGGTTGCAGTCATTATCAACCTAGAATATCCTACCAATCAAAGTGAGGTGTGGGGATTCTTAGGTCACATTGGGTATTATAATTTTTTTATAAAAGGGTATGCTAATTTTGTCACACCCTTGGAAGAGTTACTAAAAGGAAAAGGGATGTTCTACTTGGGATAACCGTAGAAACGTGCATTCGATACATTAAAGGAGAAAATTACTACAACGCCTATTCTATGCTTTCCCTCATGGGACCAACCATTTTATGTACATGTGGATGCCTCTGGCATGACCATTGATGTGGTGTTATCTTAGATTAGAGAAGGTATTATAGATCATCCTATCTATTTTTCTATTAGAAAGTTGACTCTTGCAGAGAAAAATTATACAACTATAGAGCGTGAAGCTTTGTCAATGATCTATGCGTTACATAAATTAAGACAATACCTACTAGCAACACCATTTTTATTCTATACCGACCACATGGCATTGAAGTATTTGGTAAAAAATCTCATTTTACAGGGGCACATATGTCGGTGGGTACTCTTATTCTGATAATTTGGTTTCATAGTTGTGGTAAAACTAGGTAAAAGTAATTTTGGACTAGACCATCTATCTAGAATATAGTCAGGAGAATATGTGCATGTAATTAAAGATACCATGTCTGATGCATACTTATACATGTTACAACATGTGCCATCAGAATTAGAGGACATTGCTATATTTCTACGTACCGGTATGGCACCAAAAGGAATGAAATACTTAGAGAAGAAAAAACTTTCCATTCACACGGCACCATTTCTGTTGATTAGCGGTGACCTGTACAAGCTAGTTTGAGATGAAGTATTGGGTCGATGTGTACTAGAACATGAGCACATAGATATCATGGAGGAGGGTAATGGTGGTATTGTAGGTGGGGGCTATACAGGCGACACCACTGCATACAAGATTCTACTCACTATATTATGTGGAAGAACTTGTATAAAGATTTTAAGGCATATTGTAAGGTTTGTGATCACTATCAACGCTTTAGAAAACCAGAACAAAGAGATGAAATGCATTTAAGACCTATTCCTAGTGCACAACCGTTTGAGAAATGGGTTATATATTTTGTGGGTCATATTTCACCATTCACGTGTAGGACTGGATTGCGCTATATCATCACTTACATAGATTATCTGATAAGGTGGGAAAAAGCAACACCTACAAAGGATTGCACAATAGTTATAGTAGCTAGGTTTCTATGGGAAAATATTATTACAACGTATGGATTCCCATTGAGTTTGAAAAGTGATAGGGGCACACATTATTTGAATGAGACAATTAGAATTATATTAGATGAGTTCATGATTGCACACCATAAGACTAAACCATATCATCCTCAATAAAATGAGACTTCAGAGGCTTTCAACAAAATTTTGAGCTAGACATTGAAAAAAAAAATTGATGTTGGAAGGAAGGATTGGGATGATAAAGTTTATGCAGTGCTTTGGGCATATAGAACAACATATAAGTAGTTGAATAAGGCCTCACCCTTTCAATTGGTGTTTTGTATAGAAGTAGTTCTTCCTATGGAATTCATGTTACCTTCTTTACGTATTATGCGTACTCAAGGTCTAGCTAATGAGAAAGCATTAGAAGAATGAATTGAACAATTGATCAAGTTGGATGAGTGGTGAGCAATAACACGCTGGAGTCAGAAGCAAGAAAAATCTAGGAAAAAATCATGGCATGATAGGCACGTCAAGGAAAAAAATATTGAGATAGGATAGATGGCGCTTATTTATGATTCTAAGTTTATGCGCCATCCAGGAAAAATCAAAGTAAATTGGTTAGGACCATATGCTATCACTTACATACTTGAAATAGGAGCTTGTCAGTTAGAAACTCTTGATGGAATACGGTTACCTAGTTAATTCAATGGGAGTAGGCTGAAGCCCTATTATAAATAAGTCTTCTTGGTGTTTATAATAAAGCAATGTTGCCATTTAGATTAGGATTTCAATTATGTATTCCCTTAATGCATTTCCTTCTTTGTCGTTATGCTTTGTCAATTTAGTTGGTGTTTTGTAAAATAAGAATGTTTGTACACCAGAAGCTAATTACCATTTGTAGTATTTTTATGTGTAGAGGACTGCACATAACATTTGTGTGGGGTGGTTATTGGAAAATTGGTAGACATAAAGGAACAAACTACTACAGGTGTTATTCAATTTGAAGAAGTTGTTGGATAAGTAGCAGCCGTGGAGACTACTAGGAAAAGGTGCAATGGTGAGGTACTCAGGCACATAGAAGTGCACAGAAGAGAATTTTGTAGCCAAAAGGTAGGAAGGAACACTAAAAGGTTATAGCTAAGGTGCGAAGATGTACTACATAGGAATTGTGAAAATGGTAAATTAATGAGAGGATTGTTGGTAGGTAAATAAGTAATAAATGCACTAAATTTTTGAAAATATATATAAGGATGTGATGCAAGTTCTTTTTTACCGTTTCAATCACAAAAATTTGAACGAGCTAAATGTAAAATGAGTTGAGTGAATCGTGTTGAGGTGTGAAGAGTGTGAAACTAGACGTGGAGAGTAGATTTGTGTGTAAGAGAAGCTTACGTCCCCATTGGTGAAGGGTTTTAGTGAAGTAGAGCATTTCAAAATAGCTAGGGCATGTGATTTTAACTAGGGCATGTAGATTCAAGCTAGGGTTTGGAATTACTAGTTATAGAAGATAGAAGGCAAACATCTACACACTACAAAGGAAAAAAGGTTGTGATTTACAGATGGCACCAAAGAAAGCACCTGGCGTAGGAGCCAAGGGAAAGAAGAATGTGGAAGTAGAGGTTAAAATTGATCCTGAGAGTAATTTCTCAAAGATGCAATACTCAGAAGGTGTTATAGTGGGAAAAGAATGGGATTATCACGTCCGTAAGTGCAATATAAGTGATTAAAACCACTGCACATCAGATAATAAAAAGGAATTAGATGCATTTTTGAGTATGAAGAGAAACAAGCACACAATAGAGGACACGAAAGTGTATGATCACATTGGAGAGAATTTTTTAAAGTAAAGTAGAGTCTATCAGTTGTACTAGCTCTCATATTTTGGAAAGCATGAACCTTTGTACCAGTGGTTGATAAGAAGATTAAATTAAGACTTTTTATATTTCACCAAATGAAGGGTAAGGATTACAACCACATTGATTTCAACAATAATTGGATTAAAGGGTACATGAGTGGATCTAGATAGTGAGTTAATAGATAAAGCTATAATCTTAGAGACATGGAAGGAGTTAGGGTATACCAAGGGTCCATGTGGAATGGATATTGACAAGTTGAAGAAGTAACTAGTGTTACAGGCAACTACACATCTAGTGGACAAATTGAATGATCAAGAGAGATGGTCACAGGTGAATATAATATGGCTACACATTGCAAGGATAATGTCACATAGATTAATTTACAACATATCAGGATACATTATAGAGCCTATCATCAAGGAAGCATGCATAGGTGAGAAAATTGGTTTCATTGCTATCCTATTATCCCTTATATTTATGGAGATTAGAGTGCCTGATGGGCCAAAGAACAAGATCTGGGAATATCCCATGTAGAACAAGTCCCTTGTGGAAAGATTTGACAAGTACTTGTGTGAAGGGTCAATGAGTTGACCATTCCAATCGAGGGTGGAGATGTGGTATGACTGGATCTATGTGACATTTGAAGAGGAGTGGTGCATCCCTAAGGAGTTACCTTTGGTGGTGGGCAAGGCAGTCCAATTTGAGGTATACCAGAACTTATACATCTTGTTATTTACCATGAAGGATGGGACTTGGATTCCCTAGTGTAAACTATCATTTTCCTTCATAGTGCGCTACGTCCAAGCGTTAGTCCATCATTTTACTGATGCATGCCAACTGAATTTTATTGCAGACAAGGTATACAGTGACTACCACATGCTAAGGAAGACATATGTATATCTAGGTCAGGCTACCTATATTGAGAGGCTAATTTCAGATATGATAAGCATGAAGCCTGTGAGTTTCATGATTGGATATAGTGGAGCCACACTTATATAACTTCAACTTAAACCTAAGTTAGAGGGTAAAAAGTATGTAGAGAATGAGTTCGCGCTCCTAGGGCCACCTAAGGGTAAGCATATAGTGGAGATTGCACAAACTCCAAATCCCATATAAACAGTAGAGGTAGATGATGAGGAGGAAGAACATGAGGACATTGGTGTCTTGGATCACATGGGATAGAGGAAACCCACAAGTAGGGTAGAAATTGAGTGCCCAAGTACTCCACCCTAGGCACAACAAGAAGGAGATGAAGAATTGGAAGTAGGATCAGACCCTGAAGAATGCTAATTTAAGAGGGTGTTTAGAAAAACAAGAAATCGAGGTGCTATTCCACAATTGGTATGAATATCACCTCGAATCTCTCCACAGAAGGAGACAAATGAGAATAGAAGGAGAAAATTGAAGCTGAATGAGGAGGTAGAGGATTCTAAAGAGAGTGTGCCTGGATCTCCTATACAACCAAAGAATGTCGAAGAGCCCAAGGATGAAGAAATGAAGGTTGAAGGAGTAAAGAAAACAAGAGAAATAAATAAAGATACTACTTAGGAAATAGAGGATATAACTCCTAACATTGGCGCTCAAGTTCCTAAAGGGCCAAGATCAAGGAGGGAAAGTGGAGAGTATGTTATGCCAGTCATGGGCTATGAAGAGGACACAAGTAAAATTGTCTACACATGATTCCATAATATAGTGGGCCTCAAGGACTTGTATGGGTGCGAGTTGATGGACCTTGACATAGCAACCACACATGCAAGGAAGCAGTTTTCATGGTTCATGTAAACTCACATAGACAAGCCTGATTTTGATGTGTGTGAAGAGTCATGTGTGTCAATGAGAATGAGGAAGGCACAAAAAAACATGCACATAACCATCAAGCCAACTATTATGATGGATGAACAGGTGAGTAATTCCTTAGTGAAGGTATCTATATAGGTGGCACACATGAATGTGGATAAAGCTGCCACTATAAAAGTGCTAAGAGAAGAGATTAAAGCCAAATATGCAAATATAGTGCATCTGAAAAGAGAGAAGGACCGACAGAAAAAGAAGAATGGGGTTCTCATCGACATGGCATAGGAATTGGAGATCATGTCTTGTAAGTAAAATTGCACTTAGAGCCCAAGGTACCCAAAAATTTCCCTTCGGATATACACTATGTGCATACCCCAGTTGATTTGGTGCTTGAGGATGGACCAGTTTGGATGTTAGTTCCAAAGGATCCTGAGTAGGAATTAGAGAGAGAAAGGGATTCAATGGTAAGGAATATTTCATCCTATGAGGCATTGCTTCAAACTTTACAGGAGGAGCTGAAGAAAGCGGACTAGGCATTAGAGATATGTGCAGCTCTATAGGTAGTAATAAGGATAAGGACCATAGTACAAGACAATGAAGTCCTGAAGGTAATGAAATATGAGACATTGGGATGTACGGAGAGATTAGAGCTAGTGAAGAAGAAGTGATATGCCCTTGTAGTATCCCAAGACCCCCACAAGGACAGGTTGGATGAAATTGGGAAACTTATTACACAAAAGATGGATATTCTAGAAGAAAGGGTGACTACAATGTCCATCATTGTTATTATATTTTAGAATGAGAAGGAACAGATTACACAAGAAGAGTTAGACTCTATTGCATCAGATATTCTATGAAAGGTAGAAGCCATGCTGAGTGATTGACTACTACATCCTTAATCATATATCTTATATTGGATGTATATAGCCAACTTGTGGCTATCATAACTTCTTATCATTATGTATCTCTTTCATATATGTTATATTTTCATTAGTGGGTTGGCCTTGGTATTGGCCATAACATAGGAATATTATATATAGGGGTTAGTAGGTAGTAGTTAATCATGATATTCAACATTTGAGTCTTATTGTCTGGTTCAGAGGTTGCCCCCTCAAAGTGGCTAAGCTATTCTTCTTACTCATTAAGAAAATTTATCTAAAATATTGTGTTCATTGGTGTTATATTTCTTCTAATAATCAGATTTATACAAGTAATTACATTACAAGTGGTATCAGAGCTTGAACTCGGCCAACACTGTGTCAAACCCTAATTGTGAAAGTTCATCCATATCTCAAAATCAGTAGTTTTTTTTTTGAAAATGTTTTTTTGGTGAGGAGAAATCGGTCAAGTAATCTTCCCTCCAAATTTTAAGAAATTTGGACTTGTTTTGCAAAAGTTATAGCGGTTTTATGGTTTTTCATAATTCGGCTACCTAGGGTGCAATTTGTGGAATTTTTCAAATTTATTTACATTTCCAGAAAGAATATTAAAAATTATTTTGAGTTCATTCTATGATTTTTATAAAATTTGGCCGAATTCATATTGAAATCACAAACCCTAAATTTCGACCTTGATCTTTAAATCTTACCATTTTGGGGCATCATGGCTAGGCCTTCAACAAGAGGAAAAAAGAATCCCATCCCTCCAAGTAAAACCCCTGACAAGGATGAGATAATAGTTGAGGAGTTAGAGTCAAAAGGGGTATCCATAGAGTCCTTAGGGTTAGGGTTTACTTCAACTGACCATAAGGTCAGCTATCTTGAGTTAGAGTTGTGAAACCTCGAGGATAAAGTGGTTAGTAAAGAAGATGTAGAAAATATTACAAAACCATTGGAGGATTTCATTAACCAATTTAGTTACAATATCATGGGTCATCATATCCTTCCTAATCAGCCACAACTCAATCATACTCATATTAACCAGGGTGGATCTTTAGGTCAAAGTAATAGACAAACTAGCCAAGGTAGATCTGCAAACATGACCAATCCAAATACAAACACTCTACAATCCTGTAACATGATTCCAAAAGGGGAAATGTGTAATTTTGATGGAAAGGATCCACTTAATTGGATTAACCATATGGAGAATTTATTTGATCTTCATTAGATTCCATTGAGACAAAAGGTTACCATGGCATCATTGTATCTTGAACTTGACCAATTCATTTGGTATCGATGGTTATGTGATAAAAGGAAAAAGAGTGGCCTCAATGTTACTTAGAAAAAAATTCATGGAAGAGTTGCGATTGCACTATAGTTATAGTGTGTTAGAGAATTATTTCAGTCAATTATAAAATCTCAAACAAATAAGAACAATCAAAGATTACATCCATCAATTATAAAACCTTTCCTTATGGGTGGAAAATATTCCTGAAGATAATTTGAATGACTTATTTCTTGTGGGTCTTAAAGAATAAATTGAGAATGAGGTGCATATGTTTAATCCTCATAAGGCTTCAGACTCTATGATCATGGCACGTAGGGCAGAGGAAAAATTTATTTCTAGTAGGAAACAAACTGTCAGTAATAGCAGAGATCGTAGCACCCTTCCACCATCATTCCCTCAGCCAGTGAGACTGACACCTCAAAAAATTGAAGAAAAGAGAGCCAAAGGGTTATGTTTTAATTGTGACAACAAATTTAGACCAGGACATAAGTGTGTTGAAAAGAAGTTTTTCTACATTGAGGGACCTACTAAAGAAGAGGAAAATGAAGAAGATGAAGAGGTAGATCCAGAGAAGGAATTAGGAGATCCCCATCCAACAATATCATGCCATGAAATTTCTAGTATTAGCACTCCCCAAACTCTCAAAGTAGTTGGATTCTTAAAAAATAGAGGGTAACAATGTTGATTGATTCAGGAAGTACTCAAAATTTCATCAATCATAAGTTAGCGGTATGCTTAAACTGATTTGTTTATCCAGCTCCAGAATGTCAAGTCATGATCAGTGATGGGAAAGCTGTTAGTTGTTTAGGAAAATGCTATAACATTAATCTCGCCATGGGAGATTACTTGATAACTAGAAATATGTATGTCATTTCCATGGGAGGATCAGACATTGAGGTAGGATATCAGTGGCTTACCACCTTGGAAACCATTGAAATGAATTTCTAAGAGTTGTTCATGCAATTTCAGTCATAAGGTAGGAATTTTAAACTAAAAGGACTAAGAGAAAAGTCCCCACAGATGGTAAGTTCTTGTCAGATGCAAAAAATTCTTAGAAAGGGTGTAGAAGGGTTTGTGGCACAACTATTTTCATTGGAAGCACATCATTCCAATACATTTATACTTGTAGATATGCAAGCAGTTATAGATGAGCACTCAACGGTGTTTGGAGAAATGCCTAAGGGTCTACCTCTGAAATGAGACCATGACCATGCCATCTAGCTAGTACCAAGGAGTTAACCACCCAACATTAGACCTTATAGTTACCCCTATATGCAAAAGAGTGAGATTGAGAAGATAGTTCAAGAGATGTTAGAAGTAGGAAAAATTTGTCATAGTCAAAGTGCTTACTCTTCTCATGTAGTGATGGTATGGAAAAAATATGACAATTGGCACATGTGTCTAGATTATAGGGAACTCAATAAGTACACAGTTAAAGATAAGTTTTCTATTCTTGTAATTGATGATTTGTTAGATGAGTTACATGGTGTTGTTTACTTTACAAAACTTGATCTTCATTTTGGATATCATCATATTAGAATCAGGGATGAAGATATTTATAAAACAGCCTTCAGGACACATGAAGAACACTATGACTTCTTGGTAATGCCTTTTGGACTAACAAATGTATCCTCTACATTTCAAATCTTGATGAATTCCATCTTTAAGCCATTTATTCAAAAGTTTGTTTTAGTGTTCTTTGATGATATATTAATCTATAGTAAAACATGGGATGAATACCTGCATCATGTAAGTAACGTGTCGGAAACTCTTGAATAACATAAAATTTATGCAAAGCCTTCTAAGTGTTCTTTTGGTGTCAAGCAGGTTGAATATCTGGGTCATATTATCTCTTATGAAGGTGTTAAAGTGGATCCTAACAAGATAAAAGCCATGCTTGAATGGAAGATTCCCAAAACCCTAAAAAATATTTGAGGATTTTTGGGGCTTATAGGTTATTATCGTAGATTTGTAAGGAATTATGGCAGCATCGTGTTGTCACCCTCAAATTTCCCTCCATTTTCCAAGTCTAAAAATGTTAAATTTTGAGTTGGTGCCTTTGAAGTATGCTTGAAAGAGGTATTTTTGAATCTGGGACTAACCAAGGACTTTAAGCCTTTTGAAAACTCATTCATTAGATGGAAAATCTCTTCCCCTTTCCAAAAAGTTGAAGAAGTCCTCCTAACTCCTTGTATTTTGCAAGTTATGGCTTGGTGGACCTATGTGGTTAAATTTTCCCTTTGGTAGGTTGGTGGACCTATGGAGTTCCTTGTGATTTTTACACATTTTCATCAAAAGGGGTAAGTTAGCAAAAGTGACCCGTGAGCCCACATGGAGAAATGGAGAGATAAGTTCTGCAAGCCTTCAATCAATCAGAAGCAACCACGTGTCATCGGGGCAGCAGACACATGGACCCATGGAGGAAAATCAAATTTTTTGCCAAAAGTTCCAAATGCTACAAATTGAGCCCCTCCCCCTTATCCAATTAGAAGATTACATGTGTCCTAGTCAAATTGGGAGGGTGGACCCATGGAGAAATTGTTTTTGCACCATGTTTCCTCATCCAATCAGATGGCACAACATGTCCAGCCTTTGGCAGAGCTGCAGAGGGGCTGAGGAAATCGAGAAATCATGCCTTTTCTCCCAAATGTTGGGAAACACATTTTTTCCACCTAGCTCATTGTCTCTCTAATTCTGACATGTGTAGGGTCCGGATTTAGAGGTAAAAAAGAAGGAAAATGGTTTATTTACATCTGCATCTGATTCTTTTTATTGCCATTTTTATCTCGAGCTCTGTAATGGATGAGTGTGGATTGGTTTTTATCCTTCCTTCTCTGTTAGTGGTCGTTTTTTGTGGAAATGCATTTTGGGTCTGTTTTGGAACAAAATCAATTATTTTCAAAGGGAATATGATTGATTTTCAAAGAGATAGGGTAATCAGGTGTTTGTGAATGGAAAAGGAGAAATGTGCCAACTGGGCACTCAAATGTTTTGGAGGAAGTTACAAAGGCAAAATGATGAGGGAAAATGAATGAGGAAACTACCATATACTTATGCTAAAGCATTCACATTTGAAATGATGAATTTCAACCATTTAGGGCATCTGCATTTTCCATGAGTGCATTCTTGTTTCCTATCTCTTTCCAAACAAATATCCAACAAATTTGATCCCATTGGGATATTATTTCCTTGGAGGCAAAGAAAAGATGAAATAGGATTGTTATAAAAACATGCTTTGCCATTGTATACGGGTTCTTGGCATTTTGAAAATATTGTAAAAAACTGAAATTACTCAATACAAAAGTTTTTCTTGTCTTCCTCTACTATTTTCTTTCACTTTTGGCTCTAAATTAGTGAATTTTTCATCTCTGCATACAAATAAAAATTTTGCTCTTGTGTATATGATCTCTGGAACTTTGTGTCTGAAGATTGATACGTATTGTGAAGGTGAATGATCCCATTCTGCATTTTTCTATTTCAATACAAGTAAGCTTATACTCTAAAGTCTATATATCCAGAAATTATTATTATTCTTCCCCCCCTTTCCATCTTCTCCATTCTTCTGAGCTGTTTGTATTGATGATATTTTGGTATGAAATATCTTAAAGTATTAGGAATCCACATGATGAAAGTTGTGTATATGTATATAATTATTTACTACTTTCAATAAGGGAACCTCTCCCATTAAAGAGGAGGGACTTGTTGTCCCTTGACTATGGTTTCACCCAAAGGGAAAATCTGAAACCCAACAATTTTTGGTGACTCTGCTGGGGAATCCATTGTGAAGGATTTCTAGTTTTGAAGAATTACTTCTTGATCATCCTTGATCTGGAGACTCCAAGATACATTAGGGGTAGGAGAACCCTTGGGGAAGAAGATCCTCATTTCTAGCTGCTGGAAAAATAAGGTTTCTCTCTTCCTTCATCAACAAGAAAAAGAAGAGGAGAAAGATTTGCATGCACTCCTCGTGATAGAGACAAAACTTCTGTTAGTGATAGTCCTCAAAATCAGATCAGTCCCAATTTGCATGCTCTGATCCTTGCTAGTGTTGTTGTTCCTCTCCAAACAATATTTCCAAGAATGGAAGCTCCTCTTCCTTGGGGACAAAGGGTTGGGCCTCTTACTCTTCCTCAGCCATTGCATGAATTGCCTAAAGGCAATAGAATTTTTTTTCCCAAATTCAGAGGTGATGGGAAAGTTCATCTAGATGAACATATAGCATCCTTCATTATTTCTTGTGGTGTTCTTGGTGTTGAACATGACGATGTCTCTGTTATACATTTTATGGAGACATTGCAAGATAATGTTGCTGATTGGTTTTATCACCTGCCTGCTGGATCTATCACTAATTGGAACACCATGACAACCAGATTTGAGAAACACTTTAAACCAACTGAAGATGTGCATGTCCTCTTGGCTTAGATTTTCCAAATCAAGAAAGAAGCTCATGAGCATATGGGGGAGTTTGTAGCTAAATTAAATAGGATGATCAACAAGATCCCACTAGCTACACGTCCTGTAGATCATATTCAGAAGTGTTTCTTCCTTAATGCTCAACTACTTGAAGTGAGCTATGCGCTTAGGAGAGCTTATCTTACCACTTTGGATGTTGATCAGAGGTTGGTTGTTAGTGTAGAAAATGATCTAATAATGTCTAGCAAGCTAAAGAGAGAATCCTCTAAATCCAAATCATCTTCTTCTTCCACATCTTCTCCTAGAGTTAATGCAGATCAATTAGTCTAGAAGCTTGCTAATGATCTGATTGCTCTTAAGAAACAATTAGATCACCATGTTCCTTATCAAAATGTGCCTAGAAATAACTTTCATACCAAAAATTGGTTATCCCCTCCTCAAACTAGATTAGCAATTTAATGTCCACCTATCAAAGTTCCAGTCAATGCCACATGTGAAGTGTTAGAGCTTGATGATGAAGAGAAGAATGAAATCTATGAAGAATTGGAAGAGGATGATGAAGAATTAGAAGAGTTGAGTGGATCCCCTATCCATTTTCTCACTACTGAAGGTATAGATGAAGAAGACAATTATGAGGAAAGAATTATAGAGATGAGCAATGAATCTTATGTTTTCATAACTCATGAGAAAATGCACAAGAAAGAAAAGGTAGTGCAGCCTGCTAAAAGATCTAAGGATCCTCCTATAACCATTCTAGTGATTGCAAGAAGGGGAGCTCCTATTCCAACTTCTTCCACATAAAAGGTAGTCTCTGTTGTTCCTTCTTCTTCTGCTCCTACTCCACAAACTTCTTGTCATCCTAGTGATAGAGTTGATAGATCAAAATTCACATCTATTGTTGTTAATAATGATGTATCTACCTCTGGCTCATTTGATATTATTGACCATCTCAAGAAAACTAAGATTCAGATCTCAGAGGATGAATTCTACCAAACTCATCCCAAGACAATTGCTAAGATGGTAGACTTTGTGAATTCTAAATCTAAACCTTCACCCCATGGTTCTAAGGGAATCTTGCCAACTCCTTCTCCTTCATCTCAACCCAGCCTTGTAGCAACGGTTACTTCATCTAAGGAGAAGATCAAAACATTTTATGTTACCCTCCTCATAGCTGGTCATAAACTCAGCAATTGTGTTATTCATTCCAGTGCTTTAGATATTGTGATGCCTGCCAAGGTAACTCATTCCCTAGGACTAACCCTAACCTTCACTTCTGGCTCATGATATTCAATGGAATGTAGAGAAGTACTTTTGGTTGGTAGAATAAAGGATGCACAAGTTACATTTGCTACTATGCCAGAGAAAAGAGTTTTAACAACCATCTTTGTAGCTAATATACCTCCTTATGGCATGATATTGAGTAGAAAATTTTGTAAGGATGTTGGAGGAGAGATCATGATGGACTGGTCACATGTCCTCATTCCATTGAATGGGAAGATGAAGAAGCTATTTCCTGAAAAGTAAACTGAATATATTGTGTAAAAGACAGACGATCCAAAAGCACAAATAATTTATGAAGATAGAGGTCATGGCAATTGCATGGTCATGTCACAAGATGAGGTAAAACATCCCAAGGAAGTAATTTTTGATCCTAATGGTGTTTGGATTTTAGATTTTGATGGGAGTTGCTCCTCAGCTGGTTCTGGAGCTGGTGTAGTGCTCATTTCTCCTGAAGGGAAGCTTCATCCTTCCTCTTTCAAGATCCAATTTGAAAACATAAACAACATAGTAGAGTATGAATATCTCTTTCTCGGTCTTAACTTGGTAAAGGAAATGGGAATTAAGTATCTCCGTGCTCGTGGTGATGCAAAGCTGATTGTAAAGCAGGTTAGAGATATTTTCCAAGTAAAAAATAGAAGGCTAAAACATTACAGAAATCTGATTTGGGATTCAATTGAGTCTTTGATTCCTTCTCCATCGAAGCCATGCCAAGAGAAAGAAACACAAGGGCTAATTCATTGGTTGTCTCGGGGTCTTTGTTAATTCCTCATCTAGATTTCTCCCAAGAGAAGTTCACCATTGAGATGATTCATAGGCCTATTGTGCCAGAAAATGCAAATAATTTGTAAGTCTTTAATGATGATCAACATCTGCTGTCCTTCCTAGAGCTTAGAGATAATTTCGATCAGTTGTACTTTGAAGGGAGTGAAAATCTGCCTAGGGAGTGTGTTGCTCCAAATGAAGAAGGTAGCAAAGAAGAATAAATAGATCATGACAACTATTTAAATTTGAAAGGTAATAAGATACCCAAGGGGTTGGTGAGCTTGGAGGAGTTATTCGATAAACATGATAGATATATTAAGTCAAAATATACAAAAGGAAACCATTAGTCCATTGAGTATGAGAAGATAAAAATTGGAAGTTCTCATGAACCCAAGCTACTGAACATTGGGAAGTGTTGCACACAAGAAGAGAAGAAGAAGGCTGCAAATTTGTTGAAGAAGTATGTTGATGTTCTTGCTTACTCATATGATGATCTTAAGGCTTTCAAACCAAAATAAATGTAGCATTTCATTCCTCTCAAACTTGGGATCAAGCCCTTCAGGAAAAGAAGAGGCCATATAATCCTAATATTGCTGATACAATCTTCCAAGAAATTCAAAAATTATTGAAAGCAAAGATCATTTTTCCTATTCACCATTCAACGTGGATTGCTAATATTGTGTCGGTTAGAAAGAAGAATTGTGAGATCCGGATTTGTGTTTATTTTAGGAACTTGAATCAAGCATCTTTGAAGGATAATTATCCTCTTCCCACCATGGATCAAGTATTGCAAGTTGTCATGGGTTCAGAGATGTTATCCATGCTTGATAGGTTATTAGGTTATAATCAGGTTGAAGTAAATGCTACTGATCAGTATAATACCGCCTTCACCACTCCTTGGGGAACCTTCACTTATAAGAGAATGCCATTTGGCCTCCTCAATTCTGGTGCTACTTTTCAGAGGGCTATGGACCTGACCTTTGGAAGCCTTAAGTTAAAGTGCATAGTTGTTTACCTTGATGATCTAACTGTGTTTTCAAAAATTAGAACTAATCATTTCAAACACCTTGAAACAGTCCTCCAAAGGTGTAGAGAGCATGGCATCTCCTTGAATCCAAAGAAACTAGTATTTTGTGTCACTGAAGGAAAACTTCTGGGACACATTGTCTCTATGGATGGGATCAAGATTTATCCAAAGATATTTCAGGAAATTCAGCAAATCCCTCTTCCAACCAGTAAGAAAGGCGTGCATTCTTTCTTTAGCAAAATCAATGTCCTAAGGAGGTTCATACCTGGTTTTGTAGAGCTTACTTTAAGCATTACTCACATGATGAAGGGGAAGTAGACATTTGGCTGGTCCTCTGAAGGAAAAGTTACATTTGAAGGCATCAAGAGAGCTATAGCAAAGACTCCAATCTTGGCATGCCCAAATTTTGGTAAGGACTTTATTATTTATTGCTATGCCACCAAATGCACTCTTGCTGTTGTGTTAACCCAAGAAAACAATGAAGGTCATGAGCTCCCCTTAGCATTTATGAGTTATATTTTGAAATCCCATGAGCTAAAGAACACCATGATGGAGAAACATGATTTTGCAGTGGTTAAGGTGGTGAAACAATTTCATTTTTATATCCTCAACTCCCATGCTATTGTTCTTGTGCCTGATACAACTATTAAATCCATTCTAACACAACAATAATTTGGAACCAAGAGGGGTAATTGGGTAGCCAAAGTTCAAGAGTATGACCTTGAAATCAAACCCACCAAGTTAGTTAGGAGAAAGGGCTTATGTGAGCTCATTTCCGAAGGAGTTGATGCTAAATTGCTAGAGGAAGAAGTTGATATGCCTATTGTTATTTTCCTCAGTTTAACTGATGAATGGTATGATAACATTGCATACTTTCTCACTTATGGGGAATTTCCATCCCATTTGAATGCCAAGGAGAAAAGTGCCATAAAATTTAGATCACCTCAATATGTATTATGGGAAAAAGCATTGTTCAAATGTGGCATTGACGAAAGATTTTTGAAATGCATTGACAAGGACTAGCAAGGGAGATTGTTCTCAGCTTTTCATAATCAGGCATGTGGGGGTCATTTATCCTTCACCGTAATAGCTCACAAAATCCTACATCTTGGGTATTATTGGCCCACATTATTTAGAGATGCATCTGAGTGGGTAAGTAAATGTGAAACGTGCCAAACCTTTGTTAGCAGACCCAAATTGGTTGCTCTACATCTCAAACTAGTAGTGATTGAAGAGCCTTTTCAACAATGGGGTTTAGTCTTTATTGGCACACTCAATCCACCCTCAAGTGCTAGAAACACTCATGTTTTAACTGTTACTAACTATTTCACTAAGTGGGTGGAAGCCATTCCAGTCAAAAGTACTACTTTGGAGGTTGTTTGCAATTTCATCAAGGAGAATATCTTAATAAGGTTTGGGATACCAAACAATATTGTCACTGACAATGCTTCAAACTTCTCCTATACTGAAATGACTGATTTTTTCTATGGCTATGGAATTTTCCTTACACACTCTTCAGATTATTATCCCCAAGGGAATGGGCAAGATGAATCAATGAACAAGAACTTAGTCACAATTGTCTAGAAGCTTGTAAATGACTCTCATAGGAATTGACATAAGAAATTGTATGATTCTTTATGGACTGATAGAATTACACCTAAGAGAGTCATTGGAATGCCTCCTTTTCAAGTGGTATAAGGAGTTAATGCTCAGCTACGAGTAATGTTGGAACTACCAACCTTGCACTTGATGAAGGCCATTGAAGATGCCATTTTTTCCAGTTCATTAGAAAAAAGGATTATGTACCTTCAAAGGTTGAATGAATATAGAATGCAAGTTGTTGATAGGATATTAGCTCACCAAATCAAGGTCAAAGCCCTATTTTATAAAAGAGCTAAACTCAGAACTTTTCAAGTGGGAGAAATTGTCCTCCTTTGGGACAAAAGGCATGAACCAAGGAGCAACCATGGTAAGTTTGATTCTCTTTGGCTAGGCCCATTCAAAATCAGACATCTTGTTGGTGAGAATTCTTTCTACTTGGATTACTTGGATGGTTCTCCTCTCCCACTTCCTTATAGTGAGAAACACTTACAATTATTCAAATTCTAGTGACTTGGGAGTCATTTGTATATTTTGTACAACTTTCCCTTTAGTTTGTTTTCCTTTGGTTTTTGTCTTGTTTCTTTTCCCGCTTGGTGTGTGCTCACCTTCTGTTTTGAGCTTTTTTTTGACTCCGTTGCCCAATGGATAAGGAAACGGTCTTCTTTTCCCAAAGTTTTCTAAGGTTCTTGATTTTTCTTTGTATTTCATGCCAAGCCAAGTCATCCCCAGAAGGATCCAACTATTGTCACCCTTAAATTTCCCTCCATTTTCCAATTCTAAAAATGTTAAATTTTGAGTTGGTGCCTTTGAAGTATGCTTGAAAGAGGTATTTTTGAATCTAGGAATAACTAAGGACTTGAATACTTTTAAAAAATCATTCATTAGATGTGAAATATATTCCCCTTTCCAAAAATTTGAAGAAGTCTTCCTAACTCCTTGTATTTTGCAAGTTATGGCTCGGCGGACCTGAAATAAATGCCACAGATTTACACAATAAAATTGTTTAGATTTATACACGGAATAATGATATTCTATTACATTCATTCTAGATACATTACATAGGATGAACTTACAAATATATAGGCACATAGTTTCCTATAAAATAGGAAATTACTATACTAACAAATACTAATCTCGTGAGTTGTTTGTAACAACCAAACAACTCAACACATATTTGTTATTAGTTGTTTTATATAACAACTAAATAACAAATTGCTAATATAATAATAATTACCAAATGTAATTATTATCTACACAATGTAAATATTATATTTCCTAACATTCTCCCCCCTTACTATTTACATGGTACAACATATCTCGTTCGCTAATTGTAGCCTTCCACCTCTATGTGCTCATGATCAACTCCGTAAATGTGCAGCATTGGGCTTACACAAAACTCAAACATGTGCCAATGCACATTGATGGTTTTCTCTAGCTTCTACCAACAACCTTACCAAATTGGTTTTCTAGGTGTACCAATAACCTTTCATAATTGGTTTTGCAGGTTTACCAAAAACCTTACACAATTGGTTTTTACAGGTTTACCAAAAACCTTACACAATTGGTTTTCCTGGTTTACCAAAAACCTTACACAATTGATTTTACAGGTTTACCAAAAACCTTTCAATTGGTTTTCCTAGTTTACCAAAAACCTTCACATCATGATTGCTACAATACTTTTTGATCAATATTATACAATGTCTCTACAATAGGGAATCATGTAGGAAATACTGCTTTCAAAACTGAACAATAAAACATAATGGAAATGGAAAAATGAGACCATGTTCCCCCCTCAATGTGAACATTTCACTTATTCAATCCAAAAAAGGAACTCTGAAATCATACTACACATAACAAACTGTAATTCTGAAATGAAAGAAAACTCACACACACACTGCCACCACAGCTTCATGCGGCCCCGTCATTGGTGACTGATGAGAGGTCGCTGAATGACCTCCATCCTCCTGTGCCTCCATCCTCTAGTCAAAAAACATCTAGAAGAGAAAATTTTCATCACTTTGATGTGCAGTATTTTCTTCCTCTTCATTTTCTCCTTCTTCATCAACAATCATGGCATTATCTTGTAGTTTCCCATCAAGTAATTCTTGTGCTCTTTTTCTGCAATTGTTAGATATATGACCAGGTTGTTTACAATAGTAGCATGTAAATTGTTTCTTTGGTCCTTTAGAGGTTGAACCATATTTGGGCATTTTCTTACCAAATGCTTTCTAGTTTCTGCCAAACATTGTAGTCTCCTCTGGTTCAACAACCATAATTCTTTTTTCTTCATCTAACAAAGAAGAAATAAGTTCTTCTAGAATTGGATTTATTTTGCTTAATGTAAAGACCATATTAGAATAACATAAAAGCATGCTATTAACTAATACTGCTTTAGCATCATCATCAGGTACATCTACTTTTATGCCAGCAAGTTGATTACAAATAGAATGAAACTTACTGATATGCTCCACCATGCTCTCACCTTCATCCATCTTGAGGCGAAACAATCTTTTCTTTAAAGATATCACTGCGCTTCCCATTTGTGATCCAAACAACTTGTTCAATGTCACCCAGATTGTATGAGAGGACTTTTTTAAGTCTATATGATGTAGATAAGCATATGATAGAACCAATCTGATAATCACTGTAGCCTTTTTATCTCTACTGTCCCATTTTACTACTTCATCTTTGAATATTGGAAAACCACTCACCTTTATTTGTCTGCCTGATCTATAGATAGATGCGACTCAATGCATAGCGATTCAATCCCACACATCATGTTGTTCGAGTCAGCCAATGTGATGATGAATGGCCGTATGGAGCTGATTCTATTTTAATACAGCTAAGTGAATAGTAGAACTAGGTAATGTGATCAGTGTAGGGAGTAACTGAATGCATCATGTATCGAAAGAAGAATGAGCAATGAGTATGAGCTGTTCTTAGAACACGTCAATGGCTAGTTGCATATCCTTATACTTAGTGATCTGATTGGGTGATGTAACAACCATTTGGAGATCTGAATGGATCATATGGAAATCTCTGCGCCTTTATCTTTGACTGATCTACCAATACTACATCATATAGTATTATCTCTAGCTTGTGACTGAAGGTTGCGAGGATGTTGGAAATAGAGATGGAAAAAAATAAAGGCAGTGTAACTCCAAAAATCCAATTGGTTCCACGTGGTAGATGTGTATGGAGAACTATAATCAAGTCGACCAGTAATGGCCTCTCAAAACCTTAAGATCAAATACCAAATTTTGTTGGGTGTTTTGAATGATCGATCTCCTTGGGATGTTTGTAGCTGAGTCTCCAAACAATGGAAAGGTGAGCTGAGTTAGAGCAATATTCTCCAATCACATGCAATTGAAAATTTGACAGACTAAAGAAAATCCAATCAGCCATTGACAATGGATGTAGGGGCGATCTCGATCAATGTTTGTTGCAGAGTAAATGATGCAAACAAGTGCACAAATATGCTATATTCAAATCCATCACTTGTATGCAGCTCGCCTTGTATATGGGTATAACCACACACACGGGGTAACCAAAAAATAGTAATGGAGATGCCCTATTCTATACTCAAGGTTACATACACACTTTTACAGTTTCAACCCAGTGTAGTTATTTTGCTCTGACACCAAATGAAATAAATGCCACAGATTTACACAATAAAACTGTTTAGATTTATACATGGAATAATGATATTCTATTACATTCATTCTGGATACATTACATAGGATGAACTTACAAATATATAGGCACATAGTTTCCTATAAACTAGGAAACTACTATACTAACAAATACTAATCTCGTAAGTTGTTTGTAACAACCAAACAACTCAACACACATTTGTTATTAGTTGTTTTATATAACAACTAAATAAAAAAATACTAATATAATAATAATTACCAAATGTAATTATTATCTACACAATGTAAATATTATATTTCCTAATAGGACCTATGTGGTTAAATTTTCCCTTTGGCAGGTTAGCGGACCTACGGAGTTCCTTGTGATTTTTGCACTTTTTCACCAAAAGGGGTAAGTTAGAAAAAGTGTTCGGCCCTTGGAATATTGACCAAATATAAAGGTTCATGGGCATGTGGGATCCCAATTATTGGATGGCATGCAAGGCAATAGCGCACAAGAGAAAGGCCGCAATGTGCGAAGGGAGGTTCAGGACTTAGCCAATTTGAGCACCCAAGGTAGAACACTTGAAAAGTGTGATCGGTTGTGCATGGTTTTATCCTGAAAAATTGACAAGGGAAATTTTACAGGTAACCTTATCGAAATTTTGTTTTGTTTCCTCGTAGAGGTCCCTCAGCGTTCGGAATGGTGTAAAATCCCTTTCGAGAAAATCTAGTTTTTCAAACTTAGTAATTTTGGTCCCTTTTTGGCTGGGTGCACATTTTGTTCATGTAACATGAAACTTATTTGTGCCCCCTTATATTCCTTTGGCACACCCTTTGGAGTGTTAACACAAAAATTGTTGTGCCTCCCCATGATGTGCCTTTCTTGCCTGCGCCGAGGTGCATGCACCATCTTGTAAATAGTAAAAATGTTGCGCCCTTAATTGGTGCACCAAGGCACTCAAAATCTTGTGTTGATAGTCCTAAATTTGTGCAAAGGCATAGATATTTCCTTACTGACAGACGTATACCCACACCAAAGGGCGCAAAGGTTTTCATGTTGACACATATTTTAGTGTGCCCTTTAGAAAAAGTGGGTGGCACATTTATTACACTTTTGGCTATATATAGGTGCATCCCCCTGTCATTTTCACAATTGAAAAACACATGAAAACTTTATTTCTCTACACCTGTCAGTGCTCCCGTCATCCTTGTGTCGTGTTCGTGGACCCCACCTCATTTCTCTCATCCTATATATATTCTAGGTAAGTGGTCCTTGCTATCTTGTGTTTTTTGTTTTGGTTTGGTTGTTTGTGGGATGTAATAAAATGAATATGAAGAAACCATAAACCCCTCCAGCCCATTTTGCTTTTTCCCTCCTTAGCCGTTTCCACCCTCCTTCTAGATCTGCTAGCCTGGAGGGATTTTTTTTAGAAACAAACCCACCTCTTCTTTGTTCTACCCCCCCTTCACTGTCTAAATCCATGATGAAGGGGGCCTGAAACCGCAAACCCATAAGGAAGAAAGAAAACCTAATAGTTATCAGTTATGGGCACAATTTTCTCTTAGCACAATCACCTACCTTGTTAAAAAAAACATAGTCATGCCAAGAGGGCACACTATCCCCAATTATAGCATGCACCCTTTATGTACCATGTAAAACCAAGTAAATTCTAACCCCGGTGCAGGTGCAATCCTACTTATAGCAACAAGGTTTGTTATTCAATCCTTTCCTGTGTCACGCCAAAGGCCCATTTGACGCACATAAAGTTAGTGATACACACATTGATGCTACACCCTTAGCACACCAAAATTCCATGCAACATGTCCCATATATGTGCCATTGGCGCATCCTTCCCCCATGCAACACCAAACTTATTTGCACCTAGTATAAAACCTCATATAATGCCGCAGGTGCACATCTGTCTACAACAACAACAATGTTATATGTAAATTTCCTACGCCCTATGCCCTTTGGCACTGATTTCTTCCTTGCAACACTCCACTCCAGTGTGCCATTATTTTAACCCTACAGCCTGTAACTTTACTGTGCCCGGTGCCCAGAGGCTTTTAAATTACTAATCCTCATTATGTAGAGCTTTGATGGAGGATATAATAGCTAACATGGATCTTCTGCATTGGACTTCACTCCTTCTTCATGCAGATCAGAAACTGAACTCAGATCCACATATGTCTACATCAAGCAAGAGGCCAATAAATTCAAAGGGTAAGGAAAAACTCACAGAGGAAGAGATGAAATACAAATATCAAAGGGTCAGGATGCCTAAGTCCTAGGTAGAGTACAACCTAGACATCAGAGATTCCGAACTTGGCCACATCGACATGGATGATTTTTGGGCCAGAACCAGGAGGGTCACAGGAAGTCCTTGGATGGAAAAAATGGTAGGCAGTGGTCTACATTTCACAGGGGGAATCCCTGTCAGTGCAGTGAATAATGAATTTATGATTGTGGTGGCCCACTATTATAACAAAGACACAAGGTGTGTCAAGAATGAAAAGGGGGAGGTCATAATCAACCTCACTACCTAAAACTTTGAGATTATGCTACGTATTCCCCATCACCAGTATTTTGTGGCTATAAGCCAAGAGGACTACAACAAAGTGTGGGAAGAAAATGAAGACAAGTGCATGCAGTTAATGAATGAAGTGTACTTGAAGAATAAGAAGGTGATAACCATGTGGCCACAGGTTATTCACCACAATGACTTCTCTGAGGAACTGAGTGATACAATCACCTTCCTAAGTAGAGTATTTGGGATTTCTAATGCCCATTACTTCCAAAAATGGATTCTCAAGTATCTATAAACCATGAATAAAAATGTGCCTGATCAGCATTTTGAATGGGCAGAAATCATAAGCAGCACCATCTCTAAGCAGCTCCAACAACTCACCACAACGGCGAGGTTCTACATGAACTCCTACATAGTTTATGTTGTATCCTCATAGAGAAACTATCTAGCACTGAGCCGATGTGGGGTTTGGGCTTAGGTGAAAATATATGAATACTACCTAGACTTGAAGCTGGAGAACAACATCCCATAGCTCACCAAGATCAACGATGCCTTTTTCTATGGCATTATCTACCTTTTGAGGCCCAATATGACTCACGGTCAGACGACCAAGAGCATAGTAACTGTAATTGAGAATCGGGGGGTGTTATTTATATAATTCCCCACCTTTACCTATCTCAGAGAATCCAACTTATTAGGGGAGCCCACCAAATTGCAAAGGTATGCAGGCCCTAAGTTGATCCTGTTCGAGCTATCCAGGCAGCTCATAAAATATCAAGAGAAGTGCCTGAAAAGGAAGAAGGGTGGAACTCCTTTCCCCTCACAGTGGGCAGGTATACCTGCACTTCTCACACCAAATCCCAGGAAATGTTCGCGGAACTGGAGCTGCTTAACCTAAAGCACAATTTCCCAGCAAGGCCCACCTTTGATCAAAGAAATTGCCTCCATAACAAAAAAACTTGATCTGATCCACGTTCCACAGATCGAGGACATCTACATCGACCTGTATCACGAGGTCGAACTCAGGAGAAAGGATCACTCCCACATGGCCCTAGCAAAAATTATTCAATATGGCATGACCATTGTTCTAAAAGGTTTCCAAATAACTGATCAAGAAGTTGATCAGGTATATCTAGACATGGATGGGGACAACTGGCCATTTTCTGAAATTGATAGGATAAAGGCACCTCAGACCATTGAGGTAAGGGTTAAGGACACACTACGGTGAACAAAGCATTGGTGCAGAATGAACGGCCTTATCTACCTTGTAGTAGATTTCACCACGTCCCCTTTGGGCAACACACCTGCCAGGTCAAAGCATCTGCCAAAGGGAAAAGACAAAGATAAAGAGGGAGAATCAATCTCCACTCAATAAGAAGCTCCTGAGAGCCCTCCTTCCATTGCACAAGAACAGGTTATAACCCTGGTATCCCCAGAGAAAGGAGCGGTAGAGAGTGTTCCAATGGGAACATCCACTCAGGATGTTGCCGCTACTACAACCATGGAGGTTCCCACCGTCCCTTCTCCCTCTCCTCCTTCCCCTCCTCACATAACTCAAGTGACCATTCCTTTGGTCGTATCCTATCCCCCATCTTCTACTATTCCCCCTTCATCTTCCTCCATTTTCTCTTCTCTCATAGAGCTGTCCCCCATGATTTCTTCTCTCATCTCTCAGCTCCCTTCCTTTCCCATGACTACCTCCCCTGCAGTGTCTCTTCCTCCCATGAGCACTTTCTTGGCCTCTCTCTCGATGCCGTTTCGACCCATTTCCCTCATCCACTACAGTTTCTCCCTCTTCCACCTCTGGTCCCACTCCCTTAAGTCCAACATGGATCTCCCAGCACCTGAGTCAGTATAAGAGAAAAGTCCCCATTGCACCAATGGACTTTTCCATCATCCCAGCAAAAGGGGCTAAGAAGCAAAATCCTATAACCCACTTCTCTCATAGTGCATCAGGAGAAAGTGTGATGGAGATTGCGTATCCCAATCCTACAAAGGATAAAAAATATCTGTCCCCTATAGATTATATAGTGACGCAGGTCACAATGGGAACGTCATCCGAGAGCCTTCAAGGAGAGGCCCTATCTGCAGTGGATGCCCTTTGCAAGAAGCTCCAAGAAGTAAAGGAACACAAGAGGCTACTAAAAAAGTAGAATAAGCATCTTCTCCACGCCCTGTAAAAAATGGGTAGTGTACCTCCTATAACTGCCACTAAAACTCCTAAGGCCCTTAGTCAGGATAAGATAAACAAATATGCCAAGATTGGTGAACAAGGCATGGCAGTATTCGCTTAGAGATACCAGATCCTCAAAGACAATGAGGAGATAATTTTTAAGTTCATTGAGTTATATCAGAACATTGGTCAGGTAAACAAAGAACTCCAGGTGATTCTAGAACCTATCTCTGAAGAGTTGGACCATGCTAGGTTACAACATGAGACATTCCAGAAGATGCTCGACTTCTTAGTTGATGATTTAGTTAAATTCGGCATCTTTGATCACCCCAGGGTACCCAGCAAAATCCTTGCTGCTTTGGACTACCAGGTTGATCAGATGGAATTTGTCCTGGAGAAGATAGAAAAGGTCAAGGAGGAAGCCCTGGATGTAATGCATCAAATGGAGAAAATTTTCCTAAGAATGTCTCTAGGCTTGCTCACTCCTTCATTCACCTTGAGGAAGGCAGATGAAACCATTCGGAACTTTAAGGAGATCATCTCTCAAGGGCTAGGGCTAGAAGTCACTTTCGACACTGAATCGATCAATGACCTTCTAGCCTGTCATGATTTTATAGGGTACCTGATGGAGGAAGGTAATGAGTACTTCAAGCTCCCTGAAAAACTCAAAGATGAACAGGAGACTTGCGAGGTCATTGGTGATCATACCAAGGGTCCTGCCCAGGATCAACTTCAGCTGATGATTATCAAATTCATGGAGTACCAGACTTAATTCCATATTGCCTCTCCTCAGTAGAAGCAGGGTACTCCTTTCCAGCCACGAGATGATGGAAAATATCCTTCCTCCTCTTGGCTTTCTTTTTGTAAAAATCTAAAAGTATGTTGGCACAAATGATGACATCATCCATGTTGCACCATGGGATGTTATCATCCACCAAGTTGCCCAAAGTCAATAGTTGACTTTTAGATATTTTGTAATTAGTTTGTTGGTTCCTTTTTTTGCCTTCTCTCTTCTCCTCCTATAAATACTTGAATACTTGTTGTATTTAAAGTGGTGGACACTTTTTTAGATGAAAAAATAGAAGTGAGAAGAAAAGGCTTTGTACTTTTTAACAGAAGAAAACATTAATATAAATATTAAGACTTTGTGTTGAATATGTGTGTTATGGGCATCTGATCTTTCTTATGTCATATCTATGCGTTTATTCTGTTGGATCTATCTCTACTTTTTTGTAATTTTTTCATCAGTATTACTTTGTTCTTCTATGCAAGTAGGGTTCGGCTCTATTTACTACCAGCCCAAAAACATAGACCCCTCTGACCTTTCTGCTTTGGAATTCATTTCTTTTTCTCCCTTCAGATCTATCCTATCTCCTCTCCTCACTTCTTTCCCTTCTTTTCGTAGTCGGAAATACCCCAACTGGGACGAGATCCCAAACCCTTGAAGACAGAATACTGTAAGACTTGCACAGGTTCCTAGTGGTAGAATAGCAATAAACTAGTTTTGCTTTGCTGTCTCAAAGAGGGGTTGTACCCTACATACTGTTGGCTCGTCTATCGATAGATCTGCCCACCCGACATATTTTTAGGCCAACAATTTTTGGCGAATCTGCTGGGGAACGAAATAGATCTATGGTAGTGGTATGTTAGAAAATCAATAAAACCATAGAAACCACTACCAGTTCACAAATTTTAACTTTTGCTTAAAATCCAAAATTTTTGCAAAGATGTTCCAAACTAAAAATTTTCTTCAGAGATCCATAGATTGGGACTAGTTAGAGATCTTTAGTTCACTGAGTTTTTACGAAGAACCCCTATTTTTCCGTAGATTTGAGTTTTTGATTGTTTTACAAAATTTCAAACCCTTGCCAAAAATCAACTCTAAGATCCGAAAATAAGCTTACTAAGTTATCCATCATTTTATCCTCGCTAACACTTGTTATTAAACCGTAACCAGTTTTTAAAAAAAAGAGAAAGGATAAAATTAAATATTTAGAAAAGGTACATGCTACTGATTTTTGTCAAAAAAATTAGAAAATCAACAGGTATAACCAAAAAGAGTTTTTCTGACCCAAAATATTACAGATCTGAGAGATACACTGGCGGGTGAACCATTTACTTGTAGCAGGAGAGCTTGTGGAGAAGTTGATCTTACTTTTTACCTACTTCAAAAGCACAACTTTAGTGTTACACCGGCCCGCTTCTCGTCACTAGGTTCAGCCAACCGGTTGGCCAGAAGTGTCTCACCTCCATGAAGGAATCATTCTTCACAAGGAACATCCACATCCCTTTGCAGTGATTTACTACTCAGTGGAATCATCCTCTCGGTTCGCGTCCTTTTTCCAGCTTTTCAAATGGCAGTACCATGGGGAAATGCTATGGGCCCACTTGCCTTGCCAAACCCTGTTCACGCGCTCCCTCATGGAAACCGAAAAGAATTTACCCAAATTTGATGGAAGAAGAAACCAAAATTATAGATTCCACACATATCTACATTCATCATGTCATACAGTAATCCTAGATGTGACCCATGAGGATGTGTCAGTTCACCTCTTCCTAGAAAACCTTTGCAAGGACCCGCAGCGGAATGGTTTCAGCATTTACTGGCCGGATCTATCACTAGTTGGGCCACATTACAGACTACATTTGAAGAAAGGTATAAGCCTTTAGAATATGCGTTTGCGTTACTGTCTAAGATCAATCACTTAAAGAAGGAGGTCAATGAGACCATGCATGATTTCATCACCCGTTTCAATTCACTAATCAATCGTGTGCTGCCTGCCATGCTGCCAACGCCAAAAAATGAGAAGTGTTTCTCTGTAAACACCATGAGCTCAAAAGTAAGCTTCTTACTCTTACAAGAACAAGTCACTACCCTGGTTCTCGCCCAAGATGCTACCATACGGATTGAAGATAACTTGCTAATATCTGGAGAATTAAAATGAGAACCATCCAAGCCTAAATCTTCAACTCCTTCTTCTACCCCTTCATTTGATTCAGAATTTCAAAAGATGGTGAATGACTTGCTCACATTAAAGAAGCAGCTAGCTTAGAATTCTCCGAGCTCTTCATACCGAGATATCCCACAGAGAAATTTCACTTCCAACAATGTCCCACAAAGGCCACGCCTACCTGTAGCTGCTCCGCAGTTGGCGCTTGAGGCCCCTCTAGTTAATGCTTTAGCCAAAATTGAAGAAGAGAAAAATTATGAAGAATCTTCATCACCAGGTGAAGGTGATCAAGATGTCAGCATACCAACTAGTGACTCTACTATCAGGTATTTGGAATTTGATGAGGAGGAATCTGATGAAGAAGAGGGTACCCAAGGATATGCAAGCTGGCAATCATGCTGTTTTCACCTGCTCACAAGGAAAAGAAATAGAAGTTTCTGCCATGATGTAAAAAGATAAGTCCATGTCAAACATGCCTCCAACCATTGCTAAAAGAGGTAATCCCCTTCCTGCTCAACCTATTATTAAGTCTTTTTTGAAGAAATATTTTTCCCCTATCTCCCCTCTGAATCAGCCCTCTCATATTCCTATCAAGACTAGTAATCCTACCCTATCATCACAAAATGAGGGACTCATTCCTTCATCAATGCAACCCTTGGACACATTTGACATAATTGATCATGCGAAATTAACCAAGATCCAAATGTTTGAAGCTGAGTATCTTCAGTCAAACCCTAAACAGCTTGTAAGGTTGACTGAATACATTCAAAGCCAAGCTGTCATAACTTTTCAGGTTCCCTATAAAGGAATTATTTCTACTCCCCCTGCATCTCACATAAATGGTGCCTCGACTTCTATATCAAGAAAAATAGAACCTTTCTATCTCTCCCTCCTAATCAATAGTCACAAACTAAGCAATTGCATAATTGATTCTAGGGCTTCCGATAATGTCATGTATGCAAAGGTCACCCATGCTCTGGGCCTCACACTTACCAAGCCTTTCGGTAGATCCATTGATTGGTCAAATCAAAGATGCGCAATTCGTATTTGCAGCATTCCCAAAGAAAAGAGTAAAGATGACTGTCCTCATTGCCGATATTCCAGCAGCATATGGAATTTTGCTAGGGAGGAGCTTTTGCAATGAGGTTGGTGGAGAGATTCATATGGACTGGTCTAAGGCTAGAATCATCATCAAAGGTGTAATGCAAACATTGGAGCTAGAATCACAAAAGAAGTACTTGGTTACTAACTCCGATGACCCCAAAGCCCAAATTCTCTTTGAATCATTAGGGATGGGGAATTATTTATTATCTACTGAGTCTGACAAAATGGATGTTCCCATCTGGGAAGAGGATCTTAACAAGGTTTGGATGTTGTAGTTTGACAGTAGTTGTGCAACTAGCAGATGCGGTGTTGGAGCTATGTTAATTTCCCCAGAGGAAGAGATTATTCCTCTGTCTTTCAAGTTGTAGTTTTTCAACATGAATAATACTGTTGTTTCGCTCGGAATGTTTTGGCTTCTAGGAATAGAGTTGTTTCTATCCTTTCATTCCTTTTAGAAACAGATAGGGTTAGGGCTAGGAGGAATACCTGTTAAATGTCGAGATGGTGTGCGCGTACCGTGGAGAAAGATCAAGTTGACTGTGAAGAACTCCTTTTTGTCTTGGAAGGACTACCTGCAAATAAGAACACAAGACCACAAGATTTGATTAAACAATAAATGAGGAAACTGCCTTGGGCCCAGGAAATATAAAACTTCCTTTCGAAGGTGGTCAGTTTCCCTGCTAATATGAATTAACACAAATGACTGCAAAATATCAATTAGATTACTTGGTTGAAACGGGTAGGAGAAGGCTGGTTTCTGGTTATAGTCAAGGTAATCGATACCGGTTTCTGGTAACTGACATCGGTTGGGCCTAGGAACTTCTTGGTAGCTATGGTGTTTGTAAGGCTGGTTTATGGATGATATTAGGAAATGAGATGATGAGAGGTAAAAGAATGACAGTTAGATGCAATAGCACGTTGGGTAGTGGATTCAGAAACGGATTTAGGACTGTGATTCAAAGAGCATAAGAAATTTTATAACAAAGGACATGCAAGATGTGACTTACTGGTTTTGACAAAGATGCAAGTTGATCTCCTTTGCTGCAAAGGATTCTGGTTTCTTCACTCGTCTCTGCTCAGTCAAGTGAAGATCTGGACTCTGGTTTTTCGCTCCCAATGATCTCTGTTGATTTAAAAATCATTCGACCTTTGATCCAAAAATCAAATTTCAATCCTTTGTTTTTGGTTTGGGGAGGAGATTTACAGGGAACCGATGGCGGTTACGTAACCGATGGCGGTCGAGTAGGAACCGGCATCGGTAAGGAAAAAGTAGGCTATTTTTAGTAAAACAACCCACCTTCCCTACTTTTCTCCCGAGAGATTAGTTGCGGGCTTGGTCAAGTAACTAGAAGGTCGGTTTTAGGTGCGAGAAAGGGGTCCTTAGTCATGGGTGTAGGTGTAGACCAAGTTTTAGGTTTTAATTAGGTTAGTTTAGGATTAGGGCTAGGTCATGATGAGGTGGCAAAATGAGGTGGCAGGTGAGGTGATGGGGATTTATCAATTACAAGGTAATTAATAAATAATTGTGTAAGGTTTAGGTAATGAGGTTAGGTTGCGAAATGGGATACGGGTCACAAGGGGTCGTAAGACATGAATTTGGTGTCTACATTAGCCCCTTATTGTCGTGTAGCTTGTTTTGTAAAGCTGCACAGACAATAATATGAAGTGGTTTCCCCTGTTAAGGGTATAGGTAATCCCCCTCAAATCTATCACAGATTGAGTGAACGAGAAATTAGGGATAGGGTTGATAAAGGGTAAATGGGGTAGAGGGGATGGTAAGATGGTGGGGTAGGTCCAAGGAAGCAGACGCATGGTAAAATGCAATAGTACGACTAGGGTACATGATTTGACAAGCAAACCAGCAGTGCATAGGCAAAGGTCGATAGTTTATCCAAACAAGGGTGATATAATCCTGGTATCCAAGGCATAGGAAGTAGCTCCAGGGTATATAACAGGTAAGGTACAGGAACGTTTAGGCATGTCCGGCAGTACCAAATCATTGGTTTGGTTGAGATAAACGTCACGGTCTAGGTCTGAGCAAAGTTAGTCGACAGATCAAGTCAAGGACCCTAATCATGCTAAAACACGAACAGGTGAGCTCGATTGAACAAAAACTACAGGATGGGTGGATAAAAGTGGATGGTTTTGATTTTGGGTAAGGTATTGGAGTGATACGGCCGTGGGTCGGGCCGAGTTGTTGGGTTGCAGCCTTGGGTCGGGCCAAATGGGTAGGGCGAGGCCTTGGGGCGGGCGGGTTGGTTAGGGCGAGGCCTTGGGTCGGGCCGGTTTGGTTAGGGCGAGGACTTGGGTCAGGATGGTAGGGTAGGGCGAGGCCTTGGGTCAGGCTGGTTTGGTTAGGGCGAGGACGTGGGTCAGGCCGGTAGGGTAGGGCGAGGCCTTGGGTCGGGCTGGTTTGTTAGGGCGAGGCCTTGGGTCGGGCCGGTTTGGTTAGGGCGAGGCCTTGGGTTGGGCTGGTAGGGTAGGGCGAGGCCTTGGGTCAGGCCGGTTTGTTAGGGCAAGGCCTTGGGTTGGGCCGGTAGGGTAGGGCGAGGCCTTGGGTCAGGCTGGTTTGTTAGGGCGAGGCCTTGGGTCGGGCCGGTTTGTAAACAAATGGTGTTCAGCAAAGGTGGATATAGGCGATATGTGGTTAAAAAAGGGGCAAATGGTAAATAAGGGCAAAAAATTGGGGGAAAGTTGGAAGAAAAAACCGATGTCGATTCTACGTGACCGATATCGGTTAAGGGACCGATACCGGTTCATTAGGGCAACATGAAACCGATATCGGTTAAGGGCGAAAAACCTATAAAAAGAAAAATACGGCTTGTCATTGTCACTTTGTTATTTTGAAAACCAAATTGACTTGTCTGACGTGGAGAGTCGAGATTGGAGGTTTATTGAGTGAGGTGGAGCTATTTTGCTGGAGGAGTGAGTTGTTTGCGGGCCCGAGTGAGGAGGAGGTAGCAGTTGATTGGCCGGGGACCCAGCAGATCAGAATTGGAGCTATGGCACAGGCAGGAGGAGCAGGAGGGGCTGGACTAGCTGGACCACCACCACCCATCCCACCACCATGACGTGTCATCGTTCAGGTATGTTCGGAACTCTTTATTGTGTGCATTTGAATGGTGTTAAGCTAAATTGGGGGTTTGGGTAGGAATTTACATGTTTTAGGAAATAATGAATAAATTGACGTAATTTGAAAAATGAAGAGGATAGATGGGTAAAATAGGGCAAGTCGGCTGGGTGGGTAGGTTTTTATGGTGTTTGGGTGGGTAGATAAGTATAAAAATGCAAAAATATGGGCAGGGGGCCGCGCGGGGGTTCGGCTCCCGGTAATTACAGTGACCAATGTCGGTTGCTAAGCGACCGACATCGGTCGCAAATTGTGTGGACAGGGTGTGTTGGGCTGGACCGGCGTCGGTCGTATGTCGGCCGACGTCAGTTTGGGTTTGTATGGGTATGGGTTGGGTTGGGTTTTGGGTGAGTGTGGGTTGGGTTGGGTTGGGCGTGTTTTGTGTTTTGGGTTGGGTGGGTTTGGGTGTTGGGTGGGGTGGGGTGTTGGGTGGGGTGGGGTTTGGTTTTTAGGTGGAGTGGGTTTGTGTTTTGGGTGGGGTGAGTTTGGTTTTGTAGGTGGGGTGAGTTTGGGTTTTGGGTGGGGTGGTAGAGAGTTGGGGTGTGGTCGGGGGATAAAAGGGGGTTTAGAGGATAAAGTAGATGTTGTGATAAAAAATAGGTCTAAGGATGTGGGTTGGTTTTGCAGGCACGTCAGCAGTTGACGATGTGGGATAGGATTCCCCCGCTGTTGGTGCGGATGAGACCACATGTGTCCACAGCTCACTGGGTGATCATGCGCGAGGTGGGACTCGGTGGAGTCCAGAGGTACAGAGTGATAGAGAGAGATCACAGCCTGATGGTCGCCCTCATCGAGAGATGGGATCCGGTGACCAATGTGTTCCATCTCCCGACTGGGGAGATGACTATCACGTTGGAGGATGTGTATCACATCCTTCGACTACCTATCGAGGGAGAGGCAGTCTTCCAGGTAGATTCAGAGACTGTCATGGACAGCATATTACAGGTTTTTAGAGATGCAGCTGCGCTACTTACCTATCATAGCGCGAGCATTGGGTATGGTGACATGTACCGTGCGCATCGACACGAGACATGGCTGGCTATGCTGATGATGATTGGGATCACCTGCTTCCCCCTCCCAGACTCAGAGGGAGGCTGCTTTCCACGGGCGTTGATGGGGGTGTTGCTTGAGAAGATTGAGGAGCATACTTGCTATGCGTGGGCACCAGTGTATCTGGTGCAGCTATACAGAGAGATCTGGGGTTATCGCCAGATGAGGCGATTAGGTATCTGTTCGACATTTTTACTTCACTGTTGGGCATATGAGCACATCATATGCATCAGACCAGTAGGGCTGCCCCAGCAGCCAGGGCCACAGGTTATATACAGATACGGCTTTCAGAGGTGGTTGGGAGTCGTGGGGCAGCCACGAGTAGTGCTTGCGGGGAGAGACGTTGCCTACTACAGGAATTTGCTAGAGGGCCTGACAGCGGTAGATATCGTATGGAGACCTTACAGAGGTCATCACCCGCACAGAGGAGGCCGAGTATAGTTACGCTGGATCCAGTACACTTTCTGGATAGTAAGACGGAGGCCGAGAGAGTACGAGAGGATACCCCTAGAGAGGGTACGCAGGCAGATGGGGCTGCTACAGGACGAGCCACCTCCCTTCGCTCAGTACAGGAGGGATGATGTAGAGGCCCCACTGCCTGCACCACAGCCCTTGGATCTAGATTGGGATGTTGAGAGGCCAGCAGATGACACAGTAGATGATGCTGGTTGTACAGGAGCATACATGGTGTGGTGGGCTAGTCAGAGAGCGGCGAGGGTAGCACAGCCCACACAGCCAGACTTGGCAGCTGTGACGGTAGAGAGAGATCAGCTCAGGGGTCAGGTGTAGCTCTTATAGGGGCAGCTTGCTGCTGCGCAGGCACAGATAGGGGTCTTACAGGGGCAGCTAGCCCAGGCTTAGGTACAGGCAGAGGCAGCACCACCACCAGCAGCATAGCCACAGGTGTAGGTACAGGTACAGGTAGCAGTACCAGTAGTAGCACAGCCACAGGCACCACCAGCACAGGCACAGGGGGTACTGGCAGTAGGAGTCCGGGGACCAGCCCCAGTACCGACGGTGGCACGGGATAGATACATGGAGGCGAGAGCGGAGGCCCGGTACTATCAGGATGTTCTTGATAGTACCGGAGCTGAGTATCAGCCATATGCGGCACACCGAGCGGAGACCTCGCGTAGTCAGAGATCGCAGGGAGGTGTAGCCACAGCCAGCGTGTCTGTTACAGGCAGGAGGCGAGAGGCGCCACAGGGACCAGCAGGGAGAGGTGCCGAGGGCGGTGGGGAGAGTTGAGGGATCCCTGCATTGTTTTTGTATTTGTATATTGGATATGGGCACCGGTCTGTGAACCGGTTATGTTTATAGAGGCCTGCGTGCCTACATATTACTCATTTATTCATTCATTCATTTATTGTATACCGGCCTGCAAGCCGAGTACGGGTTGTACAGTTGGTACCGGCCTGCGAGCCGAGTATATTTTTGATATGAGGGACCGGCTTACGAGCCGAGTCGAGATTATTGATAGTTATTGCGGCCTGCGTGCCGGCTTTGTTGGATTATGAGATCACAGAGGCCCCGATGTAGGGCACAGTGTATATTTGAAAACTTGTATATATATATATATATATATATAGATGATGTTTTGATCCATATGCAGTGTTGAAAATGTTTTTAAGTATTTCGTCAATGGTTTGTGGTATAGAATATATGATGAGTTTAATTGACGTGTTGATATATGGATGATGTGTTATATGATGAAATGTTGCATGTTTTGGGCTGGTTTTATGACATTGTTATGTATGTATCTGATGAGTTGGATCCAAATGATGTATAGATAGATAGTTTTTTGTTTTGTTTTGGTATCCTTAGTTGATGACTTGTTTGTTTTTGTAAAATAGATGATGTTAATGAAATTGTAATGATATGTGTGGTGGATGGACAAATATGGATAATGGTGATGAGATGTAGGAAAAGAGGTGGGCGCGACAAAAATTAGGTAAAAAATGAAGAAAAGAACCATGTTTCAAAAAGGTAGGTGTATAACCAATATCGGTTAGGTAACCGACGTCGGTAGATAGTAGACCGATATTGGTTACATAACCGATACCGGTTATTTAGGTATGAGCTTTTCTAAAAATAAAAAATCTAGGGTGGCAACTTAAGTTCTAATTTTGAGAGCCATGCAAGAAGTTAAATACGCGAACGCGACGCTTTTTGACGATTGAGACATGTAATTGCATGAGAGATTTGAGTGATAAGGAGAAAAGAGATAGGAAAGTGAATGCGATCTGAGATTCAGAAAGTAGAAAGGTGAATTTGAAAAGAGTGGTGATCATGGCAGAATGAGGAGAAGCATCCAACAGGCAGGGATGAGAGGGAAGACAAGTGCCACCGCAAGCTGCTGCAACGCAAGAGGTAAACATTTTGGTTGTGATTTGATTTTTGCATGTGTTATGAATAAGAGATTAAGTGGGTAGATATGAAAAAGAAAACATGATAGCAAGGGTTATAAGTGTTACGTGGTAGGTAATCAGGGGTTTCAGGTATGTTTGTAGGTATAGAAAGGAATAAACGCTCAAATTATTGTCGTAGGCAGTAGGTTTAGGAAGGCGGTATGAAGGTGACAGTGACCGATATTGGTTAGGAATAACCGGTATTGGTTACTAAACCGGTACCGGTTTACTATAAACGATACCGGTTGCTGTAGGAATTTCCAGAATGTGAGAAAAAAAAAAAAAACCAGTGGGGATTTGATTTATTGAACAGTTATTGGTTTTTGTGACATATGCAGGTAGAGGTAGGGCTAAGGATGAATGATAGTGTACCAGCATTGCTGTCACGAATCCGAGCAGATGTAACACCAGCTGAATGGATGTTGATAAATCGTTTGGGGTTAAGTGGGATCTACTATTATTCACGAATTGCATGGAACCATGCTATGTTACAGGCGTTGATTGAGAGATGGAATCCTGAGAAAAATACCTTCTATCTGCCAATAGGGGAAATGACAGTAACATTGGAAGATGTGTTCCGTATTTTGAGACTCCCAATTACAGGAAAACCAGTATATCAGGCATTACCTAGCGTGGCACGGGGAGCGATAACAACAGTATTTGGTCCATACGCACGAGACTTAACACAGCGAGGTTTGTCATTTACGTATGGGATAATGTATGCAGCACATCCTGAGGAGACAAGGTTAGCAGTAATATTAATAATAGCAGTAGGGTATTATGCATTACCGAGGGCAGAAGGGGGAAGATTTCCAAAGGCATTAATGTGTGTTATTTGGGAGATGATAGAAAGGAACATGACGTTTGCATGGGCACCTGCATATTTGGCGGAGCTATACAGGGGTTTATGGGCTTGTAGGTGAAATCACAGAATGACACTGGATTGTTCATACTTATTACACTGTTGGGCCTATGAGCACATTGTTTGTGTGCGACCAATAGGCCAACCCATCCAGTTAGGAGAGACTGGAGAATAGAGGTTGGGATTCAGACGATGGGTCCAAACAGAACAAGAGGCAAGATCCCAGGCTATGATGGGTGACATTGAGTATTATAGGCAGGTATGGGAGAGGGTGACGATTGCAGATATCTATTGGTGGCCTTACGGGAACTATATGGTAACAGAGAATATAGCTGAGGAGTTGAGGGGTGTAGAGTGATTGAGGTGGATCGCAGGGCACAGGCCAGGTGAGTATGAGAGGATTCCTCTAGATCACATGCGGCGACAATTTGGATTTGTGCAGGATATACCCCAGGCTTATAGACCCTATATGAGGATCGATGCAGAGGCAGTATTCTCACCTCCCCAGCCAACACCTCCAGAAGGGCCTGAAGAGGTAGCAGCCGATCGCAGGGTAATGGATGCAGGAACAACAGAGGCCTATAGATTATGGTGGGTAGCAGAACTGCGAGGTGTACGTGATCGTCCTGACATAGCGGTGATTACAGCAGAGAGGGATCTTCTGCAGCGTTTGGTTCAGCAGCTCCAAACGCAGGTGAATGAGACAAGAGGATTGTTAGTGGTTGCGGAGTCACAGGCGGAGAGACTAGAGGCTGGAGTCCTCCATGCGAGAGGGCATATTCATATGTTACAGGAGAGATTGGCATATCAGTGGGTGGTACCAATAGTCGTGGTACCATTGAGGACAGAGAGGCTTGGCGAGAGGGGTCGACGATCACGATCATCGCCTAGTTCGGGATGAGGCATGAGGGTCTAAATAAATGTTAGCAAGGTATAAGAATAAATAAGAGTACCGACCTACGTGTCGATGATAGAGAAGATGTATTTGTTTAACATCTAAATAAAACGAGATATGTATGTTGATTTGAGTTATAATAATAAGAATGTTTTCGTTTTGACTTTCGGTGTTTTGAAAAAGGATAAAGAGGAATGTGATTAAATAGAAATACACAAAAATATTTATATTTACCACACATGATAGGTTATGGTAGGGGATGGTCGAGCTAACCTTGGGAGACCCCATGTCTCCGAAGTGCTGCCTACATAGCCCTTTGCACAAAGCAAGGAAGGGCCTCAGACCGATGTAGTTCTCCCTTAGGATCAGGGAGAGGCGAATTCAGGCAATTTGGTACGGTTTAGGCAATTGGTTGATTGGTAAAAATATTGATATTAATATTGGTAAGGTAAGGTTGTTGGTGTCGGAAATGAATTGGTGATGTTGTAAAAGGTATAAGGGAAGCGAAAGTTAGCCTACCCAAGTGGTAGGGAACCATGTCCTGATTAAGATCAACACACAATCCTAGATGCGAGGCAAAGCGGAAAGAGTGCTCCATAGGTGAAAAGAGCTAAACAAACCACCAAACGTAGAACGAGCTTGAAGCCCTAGGTACCGTGCATAGACGAGAAGTCCATAGGTGAAAAGAGTTGTATGATCACAATATATCGGGTGAACGTTACGTCCCTTTAGTTGAAACAAATGGTGAGGTGAGGTGGATGATATAGCTGAGGTACAAAGAATTTATTACAAAGTGAGTGTTCTGATGAAAGAGAACCTACCCTAAATAGACAAGTCCATGACCTAAAAATTTCTTTTGAATGAGGCCTTTATTTTACTGAATATAGACTGATCGATGCGGGAAGTCTACAAGGGATATTGATTGTGCTATTCTTGAGGTCTTCACGAAGCTGATCAATGCGAGAAGCTTCTGATAAAGGCTGACTGTGTATAGCTGTCCTTTGAGGGAGCAGTCTATTTATAGTAGCAGATATGATTTTAGTGCATAGCTGTCCTTCGGGGGAGCAGTCTATATAGAATAGCAGCAATAATTTGGCATATAGCTGTCCTTCGAGGGAACAGTCTATATATAATTTAGATAGCTAGATGTTCTTTTGGCGTGAAGCATCTAGTTTGGTAGGAAGTTTGACTCAAGAAAATCCCATAAGAATACGGCTTATTTTAATACTTTGAAGTCATGGACTAGACTAAAAAGGGGAAGGCATCGTTTAGGTGAGGTGAGAATCAAACTATGTGAGCTTGATTTTTATTATGAGGTGTAGGAAACGAAGTGCATGTGGTGGTATGTGAGCTCAAGGGATGAGCGGCAGGTAGATAAGAAGTGATATAACACTAAATTCAACAGTAGAATGGTCGAAGATGCAAGGCATTAAGGGGTTCAGGCTCAGGCTTACCATTAAGCGAAGCTAAACGATAAGTGCCTGATCCATAGGTGTGAGTGATTATGTAAGGCCCAATCCAATTGGGAGCAAATTTTCCACGTTTGCTCTTTTCTAGTTTGGTTACATGTTGATTCTCTTTGAGGACAAGATCACCAACCTTAAAGGTACGCTCATGGAGTCGCTTATCATAAGCACGCTTGATGCATTTTTGATAGATTTGAAGGTGATCAAGAGCTGTAAGACGACGTTCGTCAAGGAGCTCCAATTGGGCTAACCGCTCTTGGCGGAAATCATCGTTGGTGAGAATATTCTGAAGAGATATTCTAAGGGAGGGTATTTGTATTTCGAGAGGCAAAACAGCCTCGGTACCATATACCAAAGAAAAAGGTGTGGCATTAGTAGAGGTACGGATGCTAGTACAATAAGCCTAAAGGGCAAAGGGGATGTGATCGTGCCAATTTCGTCCGGACTCATTGACAACTTTCATGAGGATTTTGGTTAGGGTTTTATTAGAGGATTCGGCTTGTCCATTTTCTTGTGGATAGTAGGGTGATGAGAAGCTGAGTTTGATACCAAAGTTGTCACAAAGGTCTTGCAACAACCTATTTTTGAAAGATTTTCCATTATCTGTAATCAGGCGATGAGGAACACCAAAACGACAGATAATGTGGTGGTTAATGAACTCTACAATTTTTTCTTTTTTAGTTGAAATGAGTGGAATAGCCTCCACCCATTTTGTGTAATATTCGGTTGCTGTGATAATCCATCGGTGACGTTGTGAAGAGGACGGGTGAATCTCACCAATAAGGTCTAAACCCCATTGTGAGAAGGGCCAAAGATCTCGAGCGACCTGGAGCGGGTGGCTAGGAGTATGTTGAAGGTTGGCATGTTGTTGACACATAACACAACGCTTAACATATTCGTAGCAGTCATTATTGAGAGTAGGCCAATAATAACCAAGGCGAAGGATTCGTTTGGCCACGGAAAGGCCACTAAAATGTCCACCACAAATACCGTCATGGACTTGTTGGATGGTATGGGTGATCTCCGCACTGGTGAGACATCGAAGGAGGATGCCATCAAAGCCATGTTTATAAAGGAGTCCCCCCATAACTACATAATGAGAAACGTGTTTAAGAAAAGCACGTTTACTAGTACTAGTAAGGTCAGAAGGGAGAACAGAGGTTGTAAGGTAGTCATGGAATTGGTGATACCAAGTATCCTGCGAGTTAGCAGACATAGTATTTATCGTACAAACAACCGGGGCTGAATAAGATGGGGCAAAGAGTTGTTGGACCAAGACAAAAATGTCAGAGTCAGTTGATGAGGCTGGAATTTGCGAGGCTAAGCAAGCCATAGTATCCGCAAATTTGTTAGTAGAGCGTGGAATGGTTTGGATAGAATAGTGAGTAAATAAGGCTAGAAGCGAATCCACGTAGTGTTTGTATTTTTGAAGTTCCTCATTTTTGCATTGGTAGATGCCCATAGCTTGATTGACTACCAATTAAGAGTCGCCAAAAATATTGATAGATTTGATACCTAAGTGCAGCGTAACCTGGAGACCCAGAACAAGGGCCTCGTATTCCGCTGTATTATTAGTGCAAGGGAAATCGAGTCGGAATGAAAGAGGCATAGGCTCGGCGTCAAGAGGAACGAGAACAACACCAGCTCCTCCACCGCGTTGGCATTTGGATCCATCGAAGAAGAGAGTCATTGGATACGACTCCTCCTTGAGTGAAAGAGTGGCGATGAGTTCGTCGGGGAATGTAAAATTGGTAAATTGTTCTCCAGGTAAAGGGGCTTCCGCAAGTTGGTCTGCGATGGTTTGTCCTTTGATTGATTTCTGGTGGACAAACTCAAGGTCGAGGTTGGCGAGGAACATGAGCTATCGGGCGATGCGTTGGTTTAGATGAGGTTTGGCATACATGTAATGGATGGGGTCCGTGTTGGTGATGACGAAAGTTTTGTGATTCAGAAGGTAGTGTCGGAGTTTGGTAGCCACGAATGATAGGGCTAGGCACAACTTTTCTACATGTGTATACCTAGTCTCATAGTCCACCAAAGTATGAATTATATAATAAACGGCTTGTTCTCGATTCTCAGAGTCACGATGTGCAAGCATGGCCCCTACAGCGTGGTCAGTGGCGGAAAGGTAAAGGTAGAAAGGGCGGTCGTCTTGAGGTGGGATAAGCATGGGTGGCTGTAAGAGATAAGTTTTAAGAGCCTCAAAGGCTTGGTGGCACTCTTGGATCCATTGAAAATCAATGTCCTTCTTAAGGAGGTGATGGAAAGGTTGACATTGATCCGAGAGTTGGGAGATGAAACGTCGGATAGATTGGAGCTTACCTTGTAAACTACGCAATTGTTTGAGATTGGTAGGTGGGGGAATTTCGAGAATAGCTTTGACTTTAGATGGGTCGACCTCAATGCCACACAAAGAGACGATAAAGCCAAGAAGTTTTCCCGAAAGGACACCAAAGACACATTTTTTTGGTTGAAGACGGACAGAATATTGTAGTAGGTGGTCAAAAATAATGGTTAAAACATCGAGATGTTCACTGTGATGTTTAGACTTGCCAAGAAGATCATCGATGGATTCTTCAAGGATAATGTGCATAATTGTTGATAGGTGGCACCAGCATTCTTAAGGCCGAATGGCATTACACGGTAACAGAAGGTTCCCCAAGGAGTTATGAAGGTAGTTTTGTGTTGATCGGCAGGGGCAACCAAAATTTGGTTGTATCCTGAAAAGCCATCCATGAGAGAAAGCATTTCATGTCCCGCAGTGAGATCAACAAGTTGATCAATACATGGGAGGGGGAAGTCATCCTTAGGGCAAGTGAGGTTAAGATCCTGGAAATCCGTGCATATCCGAAGTCCCCCCATCGCTTTAGTGACAGGTACGATGTTAGAAATCCATTGAGGATAGTCAATAGGAAAGATGAAGGAAACAGAAAGAAGTCATTGAAGCTCTTTTTTGACCAAGAGGGCAATGCGTGGATGCATTTTTCTCAGTTTTTGTTTGACTGGTTTGGAATCGGGGTTTAGAGTGATGTTATGGATGGCAATGGTAGGATCAATTCCTGGCATGTCAGCGTAGGACCAAGCGAAAGCTTGGTTGCGAGCACGGAGGAAAGTAGTAAAGGCGACTTGTTCTGATGCGTTAAGGGATTGTCCGATCTTCACAATGTGAGGATCCTCCTCCGTGTGGATGTTGATTTCTATAGTAGATTCGTTCAGCATGGTTTGGGTTTCAGATGGTAAGGCTCGTTGAATATAAGAATCATCCGCGCTAAGGTAAGTGAGGATGGAGTCATCATCCTGACACTCAACAACATTAATCAAAGGCGAATCCTCTTCGATCATGTCTGGATATAGAAGGGGGATAGAAGAGGGGTCCTCATTATCACGTTGATAAGTGAGAGGGCCTAAGAAGATAGCATTTATGAAAAAAAAAAGTTAGGAGGGATAGATTCAGGGTCTATAGATTCTGTGGGTGATAATGGCAAAGTGGGTGATGATGGTTTGGTAGGGGTGACGTCGTCTTCTTCCAGAATACAGCTGACATGAGGTGTCTCCTATGTAGGTGTTTCAGGAAAACCGAGACCACTGCGATCATTTTGTTTGTGGGTAGTCACGGGAATGAGTGTATGTCGGCCTTGTTCATAAAGACCAAAACCAAAGCCTTTCCAAGCACAGCGAGTCAAGAAGGTGAGGGAGAAGCGACGATTTTTCAGGTACTAAAAATTGGATTGGAAGGGAACCACACCAAGAGGAGGTTCAGGGGTAACGGAAGATGCGTCGACACCCCCATACGTTAGGTTAGTGCGGCAGTGAGGTGGTCTGTAGGAGATTACTTCCCCCACACGACGGTCATAGTTAGGATGGGCATGTACCTATCCGTACTCCTGTGGGGTATGGAAAGAACTAACGTTATATAGGCGATACTCCCCCAGCATAAGGCACTAAAAAACATCTACTAAGGGGTCCGCAGTTGGGATGTTAGCTGCAGGAAGGGAAGTGGTTTTTGCGATGGTGGTTTCATCAGTTGAAGGCGTAGGTGCGATTGAGGTACATGGTTGAGGCATAGTTGAAGAAGATGGTTGGGTTGAATGAACGGGTGTCTTGATTGGTACCAGCACATCATTAGGGTGGTATAACATATTGAAGGTTTTAAAGGGGGGAGGATCAGCTTTTACGGTGTAGGACTTCCCCTCGTACTCAAATTTTATGCATCTATGTAATGTTGAGGGAACGCATCCCATGGCCCAGATCCAAGGACGACCTAGCAATATATTATATTGGAACTCTCCCTCAAGGACATAGAAGAGTTCGGGTAAAGTACGTGGTCCTACCCGAATGTTGAGGATCACGGTGCCTAAGGTAGAGGTAATAGCGTCATTGAATGACCGTAACATGATGGGGTTGGCACACATGTAGCTAGAAGGGATATTCATTTGTTGAAAATCTTTTGAAGAGATGATGTTTAGGCTAGCACCCCCGTCAATCATAACACGATGTACACGAATGTCCCGGACGTAAGCTGAGATGAACAGGGCAGGGTCAGGATCTTCTTTACCAAAATCAACAATTTCATCTTCAGAGAAACTGACTGCAGCAGCTTGTGGTACAGAGACAGAAGTGGTTGGGGCGGTGGGTTGTTTGGTGAGAGAGGCAACGTGATTGGGTGTTAGAATGGAGGCAACAGGAAGGGTTTCATTAGGTAAGACCTTGATCCCTTGAAGAATTTCAACGAGAGCTTGTCGATGAGATTCAGAAGTCTGAATGAGATCATATATAGTCATTTTGACGGGTGATTGGTGAAGCTATTTGATCATGGCTCGATGGGCAACTCCATTAGAGATGGGGTAAGCGGTCCACAAATAACCACTTTGGGTGGTGGTGCAATCGGGATGCTAGACGGAGAAAGAGAGGACGCAGGTGTGCTTTCTTTCACTTTCTCATTGTTTTTCTGCGCTTGAGTAGCAACACTAATCATATTAATCTCGTAAACCTGAGATGAGGAAGATGGTTGGGATAAATTATGGTCTTGTTGGTCGTCAAATAGGACTTTTTAGAGAGCAACAGACAGGGGACGAAAAGTCCCTCCTCTTTAATGGGAGAGGTTCCCTTATTCTGAAACAAACCTATTTACAAATATACAGAATGTCATGGTATGGTCAAACTTGGATATTACGAAAGTGTTTTCCACAAGGATTATCAGTTACACAAGGACTGAGGAAAAGGAATAAGAAGATGAGCAGAATAGCAACATTCAGAATTATAGATAGCAGAATAATTCTTCGTGTATGCGAAGCTTCAAAGGATTTAAGACAAGATCATTTGCATGAGATTAAATTTAAGACACAAAGTTCTATAAATAACCTCCTTCAGATTTATAAATCAAGGACACAAAGTTCCTTCTTGGTTGTACAAGATCGCTGTACTTGCAAAACTGAACAGTATGCAATCAGAGAGACTAAACGAGTTAAGAACAAAAATGATCTTCACAATATTAAAGGAAAACACAGATATGACAAGAATCAGATAGACAAAGAATGAAAAGCCCTTTTGTATTGATTTCTTTAAGATCTATTTACACTTTCAGTAAAAAATTCCAAGTTCTTCCTCGTCCAAAAATGGCGTGGAAAGGCCATTATATAGCTTACAAGTCAGTTACTCTTTGTAACCGTTTCTTTTAACCAAGAATAGTTAAGTATCGCCAAATGCAGTACCTTAACTAATTACAAAGAATATGAAAAGAAAGGAAAGAAGAGGAAAGGAAGGAGAAGGAGACAGGTGGCCGGCTACTGGGAGGGACCCACTGTCTTCAGAATCCGCTGCCTAAACTTCTTCAATGACTCAGCTATATCTCTGCCACGGGGAACTGATGTGTTGGTTGCAGACTGAGTCCAAAATCCCAGGCATTTCTCCATCTCTTTATCAAACTCGACGTGAGTATGATAGTCTTTGTTTGCTTCTTCAATGGCAGACTGAAGAGAACAAATTTCCTTTATCTTGTCCTTAGAGATGGAGTCCTCCTTGAAAAGATTATCTTTGACAAAAGCTCTGAACTGAGCTTTGATTTCTTGCAAGGACAAGGGAATGCCAGAGTTTTCATCCTAAAGATGACAATGCACATCTTTGAACGCTGCAGCTGCCAATGTCTTGAAAGCTTCTCCCTTTTGCCAGTTATTCTTCATTTCACCTACAGCTTCTTCCAGGACTCTGATTTTCCACTCTACGCTGTAGACCCAAGATTTTGATAGATTGTCTTTGGCATCATCAAAAATCTTATTTGCCAGTAAGATATTCTCATCTGTCTGTCCCATGAGGTGAAGGTCTACAATACAACTGCCCCAGAGTTTAAGCTCTTTGTCCATAACCCCAATGGTAGAGGACAGTTTCTGTTGCAAATTATCTACCTTTCCATGTAGCTTAAAGGCTTCATCGATGAAGTTTAGCCCGGCAACAAGCATGTCATCTACCATGGCTTCAATAGCTCTACCATAGACATAATACTTGTGCATATCTTTAATACCCTGCACTTCATCTTGGCTTAGAGTTACAGGAGGAGGTAGAGCAGTCAAGGGAGTGGGATCCAAAACTTTGTCTTTAGATAGAAGAGACTTGATGAAACCTGTAAGAACTCGGGCTTGCTCTTCCAGCTGTTCGATAGTTTGCTGTCCTTTTTCCACTCTCCCAATAACTCTTGTGACTGTTTCTTGGAGGTTATGAATCTCGCCTTCAGGGGTAGATTCTCCCATTGGGATTTTCAGTAGCTCCAAGTCAGATACTTGCAAGTCCTGTTCTGATTTGTCCATTGCAGGTTTGGCAATCTCCAGGAATTGCTGACCTCGAGTATCAGATACTATTCTGGAGGTGGTTCTTGCTTTCTTGGCACGGGAAGGCGTGGTGCCCAACATGGCTGCAACAGCATCAAAATTTGGTCCCAAGTTTTGGGAGGATGGTTTTCTCTTCCTTTTGTCAACCAAGGGTTGCACCCATGCAAAAGAGGAAGAAGAATCTGCAGGCGAAGCAAGGGGACCAAGAGACAGGGAGCTCATGACACTCAGGGTCTGTGCAGCTGTTGACTCAAGCTGGGATGTGGAAGGAGCACTGGAGACAATGGCAGTAGAAGAATCAATAGTACCTGGAAGTTCAGTGCTCTGGACCTCCTTGTCTTTATCTGTTGGGTCCTCAGGAACATTTGTAGGAGTTGGCCTCTCACTTTCTTCACTTTCACTGAGGATGATGATGTTCTCTGGTCCGATAGGCAATTCTGCCTGTTTCTCCTGAAGATCTCTTTCAACCGGTTCCTTCTTTACTTCCTTGAGCTTCTTCTTATATACCTAAGTGGATGGAGAAGGAGTAGATTCCACAGGTTCCTGAGCTGCTGAGGCAGGAGGGGTTTTCTTTGGTGTTTCGGACCTTGGAACTGGTGCTTCTCTTATTGGTGTCGATTCATCCTTGGAGGAGGATTCTCCCGAGTGCCTCCTGAATTCTCGGACTTTCTTATTGAACCAAACCTTAGTCCTGACTAAGACAGGAGCAAGGATTTCAGTCAAATCATCCTTCTCTTTTCTGTTCCAATCCAGGTCCTCCAGAGGGGTGTGCTTGATCACATTTTCATACTCATATGAGTATAGCTCAGAATTATCATCTTCGAGACCTTCAGGAACTTGGTACAGACCAAGTTCTTGAATCAATTGCAAGGAGAACCTGCCATAATGCCTTCTTCTGGCCTCAAAGTCGTCTGCACAGTCAGCCCAGTAGTCTTCTACCTCTGCCACATGGTGATAGGCTATCTTGATATTCTGTTCAATAAACTTCTTCAAGTCAAAGCAGGTTCTTGGCTTGAAGAAATGCACGGTGATAGGGACCAAAGTTCTTTCTATATTCTGGGCATCTAGGGCTGTTTTACATGTGTAATTTCCCAGAGAGATGGGAAAGTGTAAGCCAGAAATCTTCTTGTCTCTGCAAGTTCTGTGCAACTTGTCCAGTTGCCTGTATATTTCGATCAAGGCCATCTTGTCATTGCAGAACATGGGAAGCCGCAGAGGAGTACTCTCATAACCAGCAAGCCTGATGTATGAGAATTTCCTGAATTGGATGAAGTAGGCCCCATACCGTGATATCAAGTTCATGGCTTCATCTGAAAACCTCCTGGCGGTGTCACCCTCGAGCAATCGGACCATGCACATAGTGAAAGCATCATTAACCCTTCTGAAATTGCGGTTGCTGGTCTCCAAGGTAAACTGCGGGCAGTAGGCATACACTGGGTTGCCTTTGTGGGTGTCTATATATGAGAATCCAAACCATTGCCTTGATGTTGCCAGAGTATACATCAGATATGAAGTCATGAAAAACTTCTTTGTTTGCAGCACGTTGGATAGCTGCTCCGTCAGATTCATGCTGATGATCTCAGCCCAGTTGATATTTTGTGTACCCTCGCACACCATACTGATGAGCGGGCACATCCAGAAATGGAACTCGCTGGTGGAAGGCAAACCCATGACCCGAGCCAGCAGTATTATGAAATCTGACAGTTCTTCGTTGAAGTCTGCTCGGATGAGGGTTTTGGTGAGGCGGGAAGCTTCCTTCCTAGGGTTTTTTAGCCAGGACTTCGCCACTCGTGCTCTGTACTTGTCACTGTCTTGATCGAACATGGCTTGCGCTTGGGCTTGGGAAACAACTATGGAATTGTCCAATTCTGGGATCTTCAGAGCGGCAGCAATGGCGGCAGCGTCCAGCTTGGCAATGAGCTCCCCGTGTATGTTTGTCAATTCCCTCGAATCGGGGTCGAAGTGAGATCCGCATGCAAGCACTGTATCAGCACACTGTACTGAAATTGGGAATCCTCCAGCGTACGCCAAACCACTGTCATGAATTGTCTGAGCCATTGGTGAGGGATTTGCATCTTCCATCCTTGCCCAAAAATCGCTGAAATCGAGATGTCGGGCCTCGCTATCTCCAATGTTGCTTACAGCAGACTCGAGTGGAGAAATCTGTTCTTGTCCTTGAAATTTGATCTTCATGTTGATAGTTTCGGGGGAACAAGGTTGCAAACTAGACTTGGAATGGAATTACAGAAGCAGAGGAATGTGCGCAAGTTGGCAAGCGGCAAGGGTTTGAGCAAAGGATAACAAGGAAGATGTGGGAAAATGCAAAGGGGAAATGCTCATTATATAGCCGTTTGGGGAGTGGAGAGAATTCAATGCGCATTTAATTACGCAACCACCAATTTGAAAAGCGTCTAAGTATGGATGACACTAGGCATGCTTGGGACAAGTGAGATGCGAATGCGCGAAACACGCGGCTCGGGTGAAATGAAGAGAAAATGCACAAAACGCCTTTTGGAACAATTGGGACGAAAATGCGCGAGGTACACAGTTCGGGCATTTCGACCGAAATTGGAACAGCGGGCCCGTTTGGACTTGGGACTTTTGGGACAGAAAGTTCTGGAGTACGCGGTTTGACCGGTTCGGCCGAAAATGAAGCGGGGCGCATTTTTCAGTTTGGGACAAAGAATTTTGAAGTACTCGACTAGGAAGCTTCGGCCGAAAAAGGGAAAGCTCGTACTTTTGACTTTGGGATATTTGGGACAAAATGGCGCGAAGTACGCGGTTCGGGCGGTTCGGCCGAAAATGAAATGATTTGCACAAAAGTTTCGGGACACTTGGAACAAAAACTTCCGACGGGCCCGAAGATAGGACAATTTCGGGGATTTCGGCCGATCGGGGAACAACTTGCACTTTGGAACTTGGGACAGTCGGGACAAAAATGTCTGACAGGCCCGAAATACATGCGAGAAAGGCCCAATACTTGGATTTCTTCAATTTATGACTTAGGTACCTCAGAGAAAAGCACTTGGACTCAAAATTTTCGAAATTTGCTCTTGTTAGGGAGGGGAATTTTGAGTAGACAACAGCTGGCTCCTTCTGGGGATGACTTGGTGTAAATTAATAGAATGAGACAAGCTAAGAACTTAGATAACTCGGTGAAGCAGACCAGTGCCTTATCCATTGGGCAACGCAGTCAAAAACAAACCAATACAGAGGGCAACACACACAACAGAAGGGAAACACACCGAAAGTAGGAAAAGCAAAACACTGTACATAATATACAAAGGGACTCCCTAGTCACCTAGGATCTGAACAACTTCAAATACTGCCCACTATAAGGAAGTGGGAGGGGAGAACCATCCATGTAATCAAGATAGAAAGAGTCCTTACCAGCAAAGTGTCTTATTTTGAAAGGCCCAAGCCACAGAGAATCAAATTTTCCATGGCTGCCACGAGGTTCATGTCTTTTGTCCCATAACAGCACGGTATCACCAACTTGGAACTCTCTGGACCTAGCTTTCTTATCGAACAGAACCTTCACTTTCTGCTGGTGGGCAGATATTCTGTCAGCAACCTCCAATCTATCCTCGTTCAGTTTGTGCAGGTACATGATCCTTTTGTCCAGAGCATCACTGAAACTAGTGTCTTCAATGGCCTTCATCAGGTGCAAGGCTGGCAGTTCCACTGTCACTGGCAATTGAGCCTCTGCTCCATACACTACTTGAAATGGGGACATTCCAATGGCTCTTTTAGGTGTGATCTTGTCTGCCCAAAGAGCATCATAAAGCTTCTTATGCCAGTTTCGTTGAGACTCATTGACCAACTTCCTTATGATAGTCACCAGATTTTTGTTGGTGGATTCTGCTTGTCCATTCCCCTGGGGATAATAATCTGAAGAATGAGCTAGAGAGATGCCATACCCATAGCAGAAATCCATTATCTCATTTGAGGAGAAGTTCGAAGCATTATCTGTTACAATCTTGTTGGGTACACCATACCTAACCAAGATGTTCTCTTTGATGAAGTTGCATACTACTTCAGAAGTGGTGCTCTTGACTGGAATAGCCTCCACCCATTTGGTGAAGTAGTCAGTAGCAGTTAGCACATGCGTGTGGCCCGCACTAGAAGCGGATTCAGTGTACCAATGAAGTCTAGACCCCATTGCTGGAATGGTTCCTCAATCACAACTGGCTTGAGAGGCAAAGCGGCCAGTTTGGGTCTTCCCACAAGGTCTGACAGGCCTCGCATTTATCCACCCACTTGGACGTATCTCTGAACAAGGAAGGCCAGTAATATCCTCCCCGGAGTATCTTGTGAGCTGTGACTGTTGATGAATAGTGCCCTCCACATGCTTGATCATGAAAAGCTGAGAGCAACTTTCTCTGTTGTTCCTTATCAACACATTTCAGGAATCTCCCATCTAGGCCACGCTTGAACAAAGCATTCTCCCACAGTACATATTGCACTGATCTCAATTTAACAATCCTCTTTTCTTTGGCAGTTAAATGAGAGGGGCATTCCCCATAGGTAAGAAAATAGGCGATGTCAACATACCATTCATCAACTGAACTAAGGAATAGAACAGTAGGGATGTCAACTTTCTCTTCCAGCAACTCATGTTGGGCTCCTTCAGCAATGAGCTCGCAAAGACCTTTTCCCCGAACCAGCTTGGTTGGCTTGATATCAAGGTCATACTCCTGGACCTTAGCCACCCAGTTTCCCCTCTTGGATCCAAATTCTTGTTGCGTGAGAATTGACTTTACAGTCGTATCTGGGACCAGCACCGTAGAGTGAGAGTTGAGGATATAGAAACGGAACTGCTTGACAGCTTTGACTACCGCAAGGCATGCTTCTCCATCATGGTGTACTTTAGCTCATGGTTCTTCAGGGATATAGCTCATGAAGGCAATGGGTAGCTCATGTTTATTAGAATCTTCTTGGGTTAAGACAGCAGCCAGAGTACTATCTGTAGCGTAGCAATAGATAATGAAATCCTTGCTGAAATCAGGGCAGGCCAAAACTGGAGTTTTAGCAATAGCTTTCTTGATACCCTCAAAGGATTCCTTTCCTTCAGAAGACCAACCAAATGCTTGCTTTCCTTTCATCATCTAAGAAATATCCAAAGTTAATTCAGCAAAATCAGGAATGAATCTTCTTAGAAAATTGATCTTACTGAAAAAGGAATGTACGCCTTTTTTACTAGTAGGGAGAGGAATCTGTTGATGGCTTGAACTCGTTCAGGATCAATTTTGATGCCATCCTTTGAGACAATGTGTCCTAATAGCTTTCCCTCCGTAACACAGAAGACAGATTTTTTAGGGTTCAAGGAGATTCCATGCTCTCTACATCTCTGCAGAACTGTTTCCAGGTGATCGAAATGATCTGCTCTTGTCTTTGAAAACACTGTCAGGGTCATCAAGGTATATGACAATACATTTCCCTTTCAAGCTCCCAAAAGCCAGATCCATAGCTCTCTGGAAAGTGGCACCGGCATTAATCAGCCCAAAAGGCATTCTCTTGTAGGCGAAGGTACCCCAAGGAGTGTGAAGGCTGTCTTATGTTGATCAGCAGTATCAACCTCTACCTGATTGTATCCAGAAAAACCATCAAGCATAGATAACATCTCAGAGCCTGTTACCGCTTGCAAAATCTAATCCATCATAGGCAGAGGGTAGTTATCTTTCAGAGAGGCCTGATTCAGGTTCCTGAAATCAACACAGATGCGGATCTCACCATTCTTCTTCCTAACAGGTACAATGTTTGCAATCCAAGTCGAATGGTGAATGGGAAAGATGATCTTAGCCTTCAGTAGTTTCTGAATCTCCTGAAATATGGTGTCAGCTATCTTTGGGTTGTACTGCCTCTGCTTCTGCTTGAAAGGCTTGATTCCTGGCTTGAGAGGGATAGAGTGTTGCATTTCTTTTGGCTTGAAGGCTTTTAGATCTTCATAAGAATAAGCAGCACATCCTTATATTTCCTTAGAAGGTCAATTGCTCTCCTCCTTTCATCTGATGTGCAACACTTCCCGATATTTACCAGCTTCGGGCCATCAGAACTCCCAATATCAATCCTTATCATACTCAGCTGATTGCTGAGGTCCAGTGGTAGCTTTAGACCCTCACGTATCTGTCATGTTTATCAAACAACTCCTCCAAACTCACCAAACCTTTGGGAATCTTATTTCCTTTGAGCTTAATGCACCCTTCCTGATCAGTTTCTTCTCCTTGGGTGGACAGCTTGGTCAGAAGACACGCTCTCACGAGGCAGGTTGTCACTTCCTTCGAAATACAGTTGTTCAAAATTGCCCTTGAGCTCCAGGAAGGAAAGCAAATGTTGGTCGTCGTTGAAGACTTGCCAGTTACTAGTATTGTCAGGGACACTAGGTTGGTGGACCATTTCAATGGTGAACTTATCCTGAGAGAATTCAGGATGAGGAATCAACAGTGACCCTGAGACAGCCAGTGAATCAGCTCTGCTGTTCTTTTCTCTAGGCATCGCTTCAATGGAGAAGGGCATCAAGGAATTCAATTGAATCCCAAACTGGTTTCCGATAATGCTTCAGCCTCCCGTTCTTTACCTGAACAGGCTTCTGAATTGCTTCACAATCAGCTCTGCATCACCACGAGCAAAAGATTCTTAACCACCTCGTTCTTTGGCCACTTGCAGTCCAGGATGAGAGCCTCATACTCTGTTGTGTTGTTAGTGTTCTCGAACTTGCAATTTAAATGAAAAGGGATGTATCAGCCTTCAGGTGATATTAGCAGAACACCAGCTCCAGAGCCAGCCGAGGGAACAACTGCCATCGAATTCTAAAATCCAGTACACCATTAGGATCTTTAGGTGATATTTTGCAGGGTCGGACTTCATCAGGGGACAAAATCATGTAATTACCGATGGCCTCTATCTTCATAGAGTATTTGTGCCTTGGGATCATCTGTCTTTTGCACAATATACTCGGACTGCTTCTCAGGTAGTAGCTTCTTCATTTGCCCGTTGACAGGTATGAGGGCGTGTGACCAATCCATTTGAATCTCTCCACCCACATCTTTACAGAAGTTTTCTGCTTAGCAACATTCCATAGGAAGGAGGAATGTCGGCTACTAGTATGGTAGCCAAGACTTTCTTTTCAGGTAAAGCAGCAAAAGCCACTTGTGCATCTTTAATCCTTCCAACTAAAGGCACTTCCTTACTTTCCATGGAGTAGCAGGATCCATAAGTACGA